>WBMY01011340.1:634098-669754 GCA_013397315.1 Donacobius atricapilla
TCTTTCATAAGAAAAAAAAAAAAAAAAAAAAAAAGAACAAACAGGTCTCTCTCTCACACACACACACATACATGCAATACACTTGGTGGATACAAAAAGAACTTGGTGTACTGCTTGCTTAAGGTAATCCAAGCAACACAAAATCATTCAATTAATCAGGGGCAGGGAGGGGGGGAATATATTTATTCTTTAATAAAGAATCTTAGAGATACAAAATAAAATTCTAAATAACCACATGACATTTCAGACTTATGTATGTCATCAATTCCATTCTTGGAATTACTGGCTCATGGAAATAAAAAAAAAAAAAACAAATGGACAAATGGATAACTATATGACCAGGGACCATGATGAATTTTTTTTCCTTTGTGTTTTTCAGGAAGGGTTGTTGGGGTTCTTTTGCAGTTTGACTCCACTACCTTTAAGGTCTTTCCTAACCTTTTCAATTCCATGATTCACTTCACTTGAAACAGGTCTCTTATTCTGTATGTGAATATGCCTACCAGTGAGTTCTGGAAAGGATTAAAATTTGGGCTCTTAGTATTTGCCACTGAAAGTCTCATTAAAAACTAAAACTTTGACTTCCACTGACTTTAAGAGGCTGGCGACTGAATGCAAAATCTGTTGAATTTCTGGACTGCAAGGTTGGCACAAGCAGTTCTGTGTTACAGCAAGACATTACTATCTTAGCCAGCAAAGATACAAACAGGTGACTTGCGCATAGGAACTCCAAACTGTCAATAAAAACACTGTCCTATGCTACACTAATATTATGAAGAAATACTATACCTATTAAGAGGAAAGAAACTTTTTCCATATGATAAATTCTTATATTCTGTTGTCTATAGTATCTTCTAAGCTTTCACTTTACTGTGTATCTGCGTGTAAAGTGAAAAATTAAATGGACAAAGAACTAAAAATAAGTTTCATTCTTCTAGTTCCCTAGACACTGACTCACCAAGAAATGTCAGCACACTGAAATTAAATCTCAGGTGGACTGATAATCACTAAGATGTCTGCTAGTCATCCAGGTTATCACTTCCTACTGGAAAGTGTGCTTTTTTTCAATAAATATCTGATATTTTGATCCAATCCTACATTCTGAGCTGAGTGCAGTGTTAAAATTCAGGTAATTCTAAATATGAAGAAAATTAATCAAAGGCAGTTAAAAAAAGAAAATGAAACACTGGGTTAATGTCTGCTTTTTATTCAACTTTGAAATGGCTTGAAATATCTTGAGGGCAAATTAAAAAAAAAAAAAAAGAGGTGAATGTGTTTCATCAAATCTGTGGTCTGGTGCCTCTTCATAGTTAATGGGCAAGCCAAAACTTGCTGATTTATGTAACATGAGCAAAAAGCTGAAGTCACATTTACATTTCATAAATCAGATGACAGACATGTAGATACAAAACCACAGAAATCTACAGAATCTCTGTACTTCTAGTCACTTAGCTGGAGAATTCAAATCAAAAATGAAGAAAGCTATATTTATTATAGCAGACAGTATCAAGTTGTATTTCATTTTCTCAGAGACTGTAAAATTATCTACAGACAACCAGCTTTCTAATTTTTTCTGTGTTGTATTCTATTAAAGAAAGTGCTCAGTTTGCGAACACCACAATATAAGTGATTGCTCTAACCACTGATATTTTTAGCTTCTTGCTTCCTCTCAGTGTGTGTGTTTGCCCAAATGAGCACCCGACTACAAGACAGGGCCAAAACTTGTAGATCCTGATCAGACACAGCTGTCATTCTCTAATGTGGAATTGAACACTACTGCTAGAGCTATACAGTAATGAGTCCAGTTGATTAAGCTGATGTAAAATGCTCAAATCTCAGGGTGCTGGTTGGTGTTAGCAGTGCAGATAAGTTAGCACAAGGCTGGTTCTGCTGGTGCCTGACCTACCACTCCTCCTGTGCACATGTTCCTGCCTAAGACCTGCCCTCTGTGACTGCAGTACACCCATGAAACCTTTAATGCAACTCAGCTCCAATCTAGTTCTTTGGTTTACCAAACTGAGGATTCCAAAGACTGCAAGCTTTCACTTCCACTAGAACCAAAAACATAGGATCATTCATATTTAAAAGCAGATCTTGCAAGTTTCTTGCACCTCCCTTACATGTGATCTGGGACACACAGATGTTGCTGGAACATCCATAAGCGACTTCCCCATCCTCCCTGACTTTCAGAAAGTCTTACATATAAATCTCTCCTCAACAGAAGTCAGTGTATTTGGTTCCCATCTAGACAACTGACTGCCTCAGTACTTTTTTATCAGCTCAGACAATGACTGCCTTGGGGGAAAAACTCCCACTGAAAAACTACAAACATTTGGAATCCAAAACTTTGCAGGCTTGAATTGTCAAGTCATTATGTGGAGTTGGATTGGAAACTTCATCCATTATCAATTTCCTGTGAGTGTCACTTTTTTGAATGCTGCAAACCACTCAAGTTTTTCCTGCTGCTGTTTTATCAATACTGCACAGAGACCTACAAAAAAAAAAAAACGACAATTATTTCTATCCGTCACAAGTCCTACATTATTAACCTTGCTCTCATAATCCACTATCCATTGTTTATTGGCCACCACACATCAGATTCAAGGACTTATTAGCCCACAGTTAGCCATGATGAATAGGTAGGCACTTAGAGGTAAGCACAGATGTCTTTTTTAGCGTGGTCTCCTGACTCGGAGACACCAAAGGTCAATTAGCCATATGACTGCTGAGCTGAGACAATGATGATGTGAAGAGAAGTTATTACCTCCTCAGGACATGAGGGAGCCTTTGGTGCTGAAGCACAGTAATCTATATAGTCAGGATGGCCTAAGTCTGAACAAAGGCGAAGAAGTGCCTTGAAGCCTCAGGACACCGTTTCCCTTGTTCTCAAACTCAGTACTAAGCACTTGAGGCAAGGTTGAAATGTTAATGTAGGGGGTAAAGAGGGTCTCCCTCATTCTCTGTCTTGTCTTTCAAGGGATCTTCTCCCAGATTTCCATTTGAATTCTGGGGAGGAGATACATCAATACAGTCTTTCAAAACTAAATTAGGCCACAGGCACCCACTGACTGCACTCTATTTAAAACTCTCTTGTAATACTTTGGTTCAGCCAGTCTATAGGTTCTTGTACTGTACAAAATCCCTACTGAGTAATGGCAGTGCTACTTAGAGAGGTTCCAAATCAGCACTGCAGGGATCCCACAAGTCATTGCAGACAGCAGGTGACTACAAACTGCCTGTAATGATCCACTGGATACCTACAGATCTAGATACAGATGATATTGCTGAGAGATATAGAGCTATAAAGATGATAGATGTTATAGAGAGACAGAACTTAACGGTGACACTGACAGTAGAGGAAGGAGAGTTAGAGAAATAGGAGCAAATATAATGAATATATGTGCCTAAGACATTAATCTAGTGAGAAACAGAGTGCAGAGAGTCCACCTGCTTGGACAGTGATTTACAGGAACCCTGAGTCTGAAATCTTGCAGTTGTAAGCAAATGAGCAGTGAAAGCAAATGCCTGCATGACCTTGTGCCAGATTGACAGGTGTGGGGCTCCAATCTCCAACAGATGAAAAAAGTGGGACCAGAGTCCCACAGTCAGGTATTGCTGGAGGCGCCGCTCTATGGCATGTTGATTTGCATTCATGCCACTATGAACTAAAGTAGCATGATGAATTCTTTCAGAATATATCATATATTTCTCACTTCATAACAAAAAACCATGTTATTTTCTTGGGTTTTTTCTTGATTTTTTTACATTGCATTTATAGTAACTGTGATTTATAGAAACGTCATCAAGAAATATATTAACAATGTGGCTATGGTTTAGCAGAGAACTTCCTTCCATAATATGTATTTTACAACTTTAGCTTGAATCCAATGACTTCCCAATTGCCATGAAAATGAATCTGGGGCTGTAAACTAGATCTGAAGGGGTACTTCTGGGGGGAAGGAGGAAAAAGTGTTAACTTTTGGAGTCTAAACACTGGTTGAGATTGTAAAAATTGAGTATGAACTTCCATTCTTTGCAAGGAAAGAAGAGACTTTCTTTCCTGCATGTACTTGTAGTGCAAGATTATCACCACAGTGCTAATTGCAATATGGCCTAAAAAGAGAAATGTTCTAACTAAACAAAACCAAACACAGTGAAACCACAAAAGAGCATTATAAAAAGTTCAACAGTAAAAAAGGGACTGAGAAAAATGGAATTTAGCATTTGCATTAAAGATTCTGGCACCTTGAAGTGGAAGGTTCTATAAGTAGATGATGTTCACCACCACCATTTAAATCACTGAAGGAAGTACTGGAGATATTTCTGTGGGCAATGTAAAAAAAACCCAATGGCACTACTATAACTCAAGTTGTGTCTAAAACTCAGTAGCTGGAGTAAGTTCTATTAGCTCAGAAGGAACCTGGCTAATATCACCTTCTAAGTCACAGATGGTGGATCATTCCAATGTGAAACTGATATATATTATTTAGTCTGCAACTGCAAATTATTGTAGTTTTGCTCCCTTTTTTCCTGTCAACTAACATTCCAAGCCATCTCAAAGTTCAGCATCCAGTGTAAACCTGTCATTCCTACTCAATGGAGAAAGTTAGACATGGGAAAGAATGATTTATGTCATTTCTAGGGTGACCCTCCAAAGTCACTATATCTCCCTAGTGGCTATGGCAGGAACCAATCTTCAGAGAGTTAAACAAGTTCCTGTGATCATAATCCTAAATCCTATGAAGTCCTCTGCATGTATGGACCCAACAAATTCCTGGATTTGCAGGTGAATCCGTTAGCAAAGGCTGTTTGTGCACTGTAGGAATAAAACCCTATTCTTATGAGAAAAGGGTTGACATCTTTATTTTTAATTGGAGATAGATATTTTCTTTAAAGAGGCAAAACAGAATGAAAAGGCTAAAACCCAGAGTAGCCTGGCTTACCTATATTTCACAACCCCAACCAAAACACCTTCACATCTGGAGGCGGAGTTCCTCAGCAACAAGGAACAAAGCCTTTCTGTAGGCGCAGGGGGGAGGAAGAGGAATCTTGTTTTATGCCAAGAGGAATCTTGTTTTATCGCCCCCTGCCCCCCNCTGTTACTTTTCCAAGCAACTTCAGTGCCTGTACCTACTATTCCTAGACAGAGCTCTTGTTCCTGGAAGCAGCTGGATAGATGGCTGGGTGAGCAACCAGAGCCCTCACCTTGGAGGCTACACAGAGAAGAGAAGATGGTGCTCTTGCTCCCCCTCCAACGTCCAGCTTTGTGAACTTTGGAGAGGCGCTGCTATAGATGCCACTTGGGGTTACCTGCTGCCTCAGATGACTGCCTATGCCTTTGGTAATATCCCTTGGATTCTTGAACAAGCTCTTGCCAAGTTCACAGTCCCATTGTCATTAGGGCTGCATCTCCCAACATACAACTTTGCCTTATTTTTCTCATCTCCTAATGCCAGTGGGAGCTGAATCCCAAGCCCTTGTCAGCCATTTAATCACTGCAGTTCCTCAGATGCGAGAAATTTTGTCTGTATGTATATACGAATCTTTTTGTCACATTCTAAATGCAAGCAATTTACTAAATTTTAATTGTACAGTGCTTTGGCAAGTGCACTATAAAAATAACTAGGTGGTATCTAATGACAAATTTATTTATAGCAGTAAAAGGTATCTAGAGGTTATCATTTCTGTTTAGCAAACCTGGCATATGCCTGGCAGACAGGAAAGCAGAGTGTGTGCACTGGGTGGTTTTTCAGATATGTCCTGTTTCTGAAGAGGCTGCTTATTCTCACAAGATCATGTGTTACTGACATTTGTCAGTGTCATTAATTTAGAAGGACTTACCTCTTGCCTCTTTTAAATCACTGGCAAATACTTCCCAAAATTATATAATGTCACTGATTATTCTCTTGATGATTAATTGAATTCTAATCCCATTTTCTTTACTCAAACAGTCTACTTGGATGAAAGTCATAGTGACCTCCTTTTGAAGTTCAGTTTCAGTTTTTCCATATACTGGTCTAGCTCCTGTCTTTATGTACCTCCATGAGTACTGTGTTTCTGTGAATGAAGATACTTAGTGGTTTAGCAATTAATAAGAAATTATGCATTAAGTTTTTCAAGCAGCACACATTATAAAGCTTTGTTAACAAGGGGTTTCCAAAGTATTTTCTTCTTTTTTTCTTTTTTTTCTTTCTTTTCTTTCTTTTTTTCTTTTTCTTTTTTTTTTTTCTTTTTTTTTTTCCCTCTCTTTTGTTTCTCTCTCTTTCTTTTAATAGAGAAAATACATTAGGACTTCATGGCTTTTTGGAGAGGTGGGATGTAATAGGGAGTATTTTTTCGTTATTAAAGACAAAAGGCAATACTCAACTCCATGAGCAGACTTCAGCTTCTCCCATGCCATAGATTGGGCTTGTTAACTCATTGAGTTTAGCTTTTTTTTCTTTTTATTTTTATATTTTTTTCTCTTTTCCCTTTTTTCACGGCCTGCAACTCTTGTCACTGTTCTCATTATGACATCCCTCTCGTTATAATTTTTAATCCCTTTAAAGAATAGGTTTGTAAGCATAATGAGATTTTTTTTTCAAAATATGGGACCATAACTTTCACCCAACTGCATATCTGGCAATATAACTTGAAAATAATTTTCTTATGTATTAAAACTGGTGTCTTCATAATATTTTTCTATGGATATCATGTAGTTTTGCAATTTTCACTGGCTGAAGTAGCTCACATCCTCACTAGTAGCTTAGATTTTGTCTTTGCTGTTGTTGTTGTTGTTGTTAAATTAAACTGCTGTTTGATGGAGTTTATTTTATTTCCACTTGAATTCTGTTATATTTTCCAACCAAGCAAGAGATTTTTGCCAGAAGGCTGTACAATCCCCTTATGATTATGTATGCATTCCTCCCTCTTTCCAGCCTACCTTCTAAGCTGTTTTTACAAGTTCTCTAGATACTCCAAAGGGTTCATAATTTATCTATCACTCCTTCTGAAGCACTCTCATAATGTTCATTTTCATATACACTGTGATTGCAATTTTTCTGTTAACACAAAATTTGTTGGTTTTTCATATCTGTCATTTGTCTTCTCTTTTTTCCTGCTCCAGTCTCCTGAACTCTGTAATATAACAGATCATCTTGCAATCTCTGCACGCTTTTCAGTAAGTAGATCTTGACACTGCTGAATTTTGTGTACTATTTCAACTTTCCACAGACATCAGTATGGCAGTCACAACCATGCATTTGACATGTGCTGCTGCTATTGAATACTAGATTTCTTCTAGCAGATTGATAAATCTGACCCTTCATTTTCTTTCTGAATTGGATATACTCAAACAACCTGTCACAGCACATTGTAGGACATGGAAACAAAGGACACAGAAGCTCATGATCAGAGTGAAATGAAAGTCCTCTCAAATATGCAGTCACATTTGCTCTGTTCTTGTAGAGTGACTGTTGTGTTTGACAAGAGTTGTCATTCTGGAAAATGAAGAAGAAAAAGATGGGGAAAGGGAAATTATTAAATCAGTCCATATCAATTTTACCTCCTTAGTGGCTTTTGTTGTTTGGTAGCCAAAGTAAAGGTCAGTTAAACAACACAGACCTACTTTTAACCTTCACTTTTGTATTGTTGCAAAAAATCTTCAAGCACAGATTCAGGCAGATCAGATAATCTGGGGTAACTTGTTGCTGCCCAAGACAGGGTTTTGCATCTTCATTTACACACCTACCATTTGCTTCACAAAACACGAAGCTTCATTTTGAAATGGGGAGATAGAGTAAAAGACCTAAAGCATAGGAACACCGAGTGAGTGATGAATGATACAAACCTAGAGGATTTATCTTATCTTAGTGATACTAGACCAAAACATGGCTGCGATTAGTTCTTACCAAGAGTCTTTTCATTCTCTCTATTGTACTCCTTTCAGTCCTAAGATAAAGCTGTGTTCTTCTTTAAAAGTATGTTCATGACACTGCAGAAAATATCTTCAGAGTTCAGATGTTGAAATTTTAATGTAGACCATTTTCTTTTAGATTCTAGAAACAACATTTGAAACAGGTATCATTATTGTTTCATCCAGCAGTAAAATATTGTGATTCCTTATGTGGTTCCTCTTCAGGAACACGGAATTATTCCGCTGAGAAATTGAAGACTCTTTTAGAGAAGTGAAATATAGTCTCATTTATCCATCTCTAACCTCATCTAAGTTGTCTCTTCAAATTCAGTGAATGAATAAAGAATTAATGATTCAATCCTGTGTCTGAGTTTTTATTCCAATTCCCTTCAGAGTGATTTCCACTGCTTCACTGCTACCTAACTTTTCCTGCAGGTATTTCCCCTGGATTAAGGTCCTCAGAAATCATCATGGTTTTTCCTGCTTGCAGAAAAGACTGCAGGAGGAAGCTCTTAATTGCTCTTTTAACAGCAACAGCTGGTAAAAGCATTAGGTCTTTAAATCCCACAGAAAATTGCAAGCTTTTTTCAAAGGAGTTTTGCAAGAAGGGACCAAATTCAGAATGGGCTCATAGTGCTAGGACAGAGAAAAAAATGAGAGGATACTTTATCTGACTTTTCAGTGTTCTGTGGGTTCTAAATTAGGAATAAAAAGAAACCCACAGTTTTAGAAAGCTGACTCTGTGGGAGGTCTGAGTGAAATAGTCCACAGCAGAAGGCAGAAGCCTTTCAGGAAATGTGCCATTCCTTCTGCATTAACTCTTGCTTCTCTTGAGCTATTGTTACTAAGCTGGCTAGATCTGGTCACTGATAAAATGTTCTGCTAGAAGTTTGTCTTGTCCAGGACTGTTCCAGGAATGGCAGTGCAAGCTGTGGAAGGCATTTGTGCATACAATAGAGCTCTGTGAGAAATATATGGTATAACACTGATGGCATTTTCAAGTGCTGTTTAGCATGAGAGTAAAGGTTTACACAGCATACATAATATATAGCTCTGGTTGCTAAATGTCTGCTGCCAGTGCTTCCTGGTGTCAACAGTGGCTGCCATTGTTTAGTCAACTTGAAATCTTTAGAAATATGGCTGTGAAATTCTTTCCTCAAATGCAAAATGAAGAGCCCTAATAAATATACCAAGCTTTTACCGACATGAAATTCCCTTTAGGATTAGAGGAAGCTGAAGAGGTTTGTTAACATAGAACTCAGTGCTATTCAGAGTGGGTGAGGTAGGAGGATATTTAAAAGTACTCAGCCTGGCCTGATTTTGTTCCGGCTAAATTCAACCTCCCATTTGTTTTAATGGCAAGAACAGAAATTAATCAGTAGTACAAACTGGATCTGATGGAGAAACTCCCTGAAAGTTTCCCTACAAAACTAACCAAGTTACTGGATCACAGTTGTCTCTTTGGCCTTGAACCCTCAAGGTTTTGTTTTTTACACCTCTTGATTTCTAGTACCACTTTGAGGCATTCCTTTCAGACAGAAAGCACCATTTTGGTTTTTGTAAGAACATGATAGCAGTGCCTCAAACTTTCTATTTAAAAGGATTTCTCTGACTTGTTCTTTCAAAGCTCTCCCACATTGCTTGCTGCAGGCTTTTGATATTCAGCAAAGAAAATTTCTTTGGGTTACAAATCTTCTCCCTACACTTCCCCTCCAATTCCTTTCAGATTTTGTCAAGATTTAAAGTGAATAAATGTGATTTGAGATACCAATATTGTTTGGAGTGAAGATGGGAAACAAAGGAGAAAATAAGACGGAAGAATGCATCCCATTTGCAAGAACAGATGTTCTACCCTTTGGTTTTACAGTACAAAAGAATGCAACAAATTATATAAGAACCAGGTTAGCAGAAGAACAGTACTAAGATAGCCAAAAACAACTTGGGGTTTTCTATTGGTTTTATGCTTATTCTTTCCCCTTGTACAAACACATTAGGCACAACGCAAACTGAAGATTTTGATAGATATTACTGTGAAGTACTGACAGGAGGAGGTTTGCATGCTGAATCTTCAATCTGGCATATACTACATGTTATGGGCACATCACTTTTAATCTAAAAAGGACTTCTGGAGTATAGATTTTGAAACATTATATTCATATATATAAACAGTGTTACTCAGTACTGTATCTTCCATTCTGTTTCTTCCCTAAGAATGGATAATGAGTTTCATCACCTCTGATCAAGACTAAATCCACTGTCATCATAAAGAAGAGAGAGGGGTCCCCTGAGTTAAGGCTCTCAAAATTCAGTCATTTTATACCTAGATCTTAATTCCTTGGGTTTTGTGATAGTTTTTTTGTACTCTGATTCTTAATCACACAATCTGCAGTCATTTTTTTTTTCCTGGTTTTCAAAAAGTAATGGTATGATACAGTATTTTCTGCAAACAAGATAAGTAGAAAACCATACCAGATATGTCCTGAAAGACACTTTTCGTAAGATTTCATCTCAGGTGAAGTCTGTCTCCTCACTCATGCTAGCTCCATTGCCACCTGCAGCAGTTCCATGTTTGCTCTCTGTGACTGTCACTCTGGTGCCACTGCCTGAAATGGTAAATCCCTTCCAGTGAGTGATCACAGTCCTACACCCAGCAACACTGGCACAGCCAAGCCACACAGACAGCTGATAGCTGTGCTTGAGCAGTGTGTGTGAAGGAAGAAACAAAACAAAACAGCATGGAAAAGGGTGTCTGAGGTTTAGCTTTTTGTTGTTTGTTTACAAGAGTTTTGGAAATAAATCTGCCCGAGAATGTTTGGGTTTACAAAAGAACTATCTGCTGCTGTGATGTGTGTGTCACAATAAAAGTTTTAAGAAACAGCTCAGCCTTGGTCCATGAGGCCAGTGAGGCTTGATGATCATCTTGCACACACACATCCACAGTGCTGGCAGCATTTTGCAGTGGTCCCCTTCTAGCCTCACATACTAAAAGTATAACTTATCATATTTCCACAGATCTAGACAATAACACTTTCTAAATAACATACTTTGTCTACAATTATTTCTAGTCAGATTTACACTATTCATGTCAAATGGGCCTCGGTATATGACACTGTGTTAAAGCAGGATTCTACCAGTTAGAATTCTGGATTTGAGGGACCAGTTTTCCATGTTCACACTTCCTATCTTCCCTTCTTTTTTCTTTGAAACACAATAATTCTGTGTATTCAAATTTGGATTATTAGCTACTGATGGAAGTAGCAATAACAACACTAAACAATAGCAGATGCTTTCTTTCAACTTCAATCATCTCTAAGTCAAAATTCATCACTCATAGTCAATCTTGGACTCATTTTCACATATTTGGAACTTAAAATATTTGGGAGTTCTTGTCCAGTGAAGCGCTAATGGAAGCTTTTTATGAGTAACTTCAAAATATCTTGGTTGTTTTTGGAGCGTTTAGAGGGTGAACATTAATCATTCTTTGTTTAGCGCACTGAGCATTGTGACTGTGTGTCTGAATCACTACAGCTTGTCTTGGATTAATATTATAATCCTCTGGTTTTGAACAGGCAAGATATAACAGAGTAAAAAGATGTATTCCAGAATAAAAGTTAGAAAACTAGTTTTTCTCTTACCAGGAAAAAAATTTGTTTGTGTATTTAAATGGGTACTATCAAATTTGTTGGCTAGAGAACCATTAAACACTGAATAGTGTCCTAGGCATATAATTAAAATTAATTTCTCTGCTGGAGTAATTTCTTTGCAATTTTAAAATATATGAACAGCAGTTCCTTAATTAGCATGTGTGTTTCTGTAAAAGGGTATATTATTTCTTTAAGTTTCAAAGTATTCCATGCCTAATAGTCAAAGAAATAGATGGTCAGTAAAAGAAAGAAAATTCAGTTCTTTTTCTTTTTTAGATATAAAAGCAAGGGAGTCAATAGCTGTGGTGATAATGCAAGAAATATCTCTCGAAAACTACAAAAAGAAAGATAAGTCAGTGTTACAACTGCTGTAATTTTGAAAAGGAAACAATATAGAATGCTAGGGGGAAAAAAACAGCTCTCCTAAAATTCAAAAAAAATTCAAGCTTTCCAGGAATTCTACCATTAATAAAAAGAGGAAAAAATAAACACTGAACCAGCATCCTGTAGGACAATCATTCTTTTGGCTGTACCCTTTCACATGAAAGCCATTTGTTTGAATCTTTCCTTGCTCAGTACCAGTGATTTAAGTGTACAATCATCTGATAGCTGTTTACAGATATTTATGTAATTAACAGCAGTTCATCTGATGATACAGTTCACAGCTGACAGGCACGCATCACCCAAAACCTCTATCTGGTTGTACAGCTGGTGAGCAACATTTCAGGGACATGAGATAAAGTCCATTTATCTATTCAGCTTCATTTGTGCTCATTGTTTGAAAGAGAGGTAACATGGGCAGGTGTTACTCCTCTGGCTCTGGGGTCATGTCATGGTTTTACACAGCCTGCAAATCAAAGGTGCAGAGGAACTACCCATTTGTGGAGGTTCTGGCAACAGGAGTCATAGCTACTAGGTCAGCACTGCACTGAAACACCTATGTCACCTTCTCTGACAACTTTTTTTTAATAAACATTCCTTTAGGAACAGAATTGCCCCAGACAGGGCTCTCTTGTTTAATATTTTTTGAGTCATTAGTGTGTCTTTGCATATTTAGTATGCACTATGTCAAAAATTTCTTTTTTTTTTCTTTTGTTTGTACACAGATTCTGGGATGCAGTTTTTTGGTGGCTCAGAATTCGCCTAAGAAAATACACACTGACTCTTTACCAGCCTTGATAGTTTTGCTGAGTGAAGAACTGATAAAGCTCATAGTTAGATGGATTTCTGTATGGAACAAAACCATTCTTTCATAAAGCATTGGGTTATCTTGGGTTTTTATTGATGGGGATCGTGATCCTTTAAAGGCTCATCTATTAAACCTCCTACATTGGAATGTGGCTATGTTTTTGCTCCTGTAGCTGTCACATCGCTGTACATGTTGATGTTACTTTGCTTGGGTGAAGAAAGTAATGCCCCAGAGAAGGGGAGGCTGAGAAATGAGTACCAGAAATTGGTAATTAGCCACAGCAGTTGATTAACATTTGTGTAACTATCTCTGAACTGCCTTAGCCATTAGATGTGTTGTTTTATTAGAGTCACCTGCAGTATGTACAGAGTTGAATAAGTCAACCTATTCAGCGTATGAGTTTGTACCAATAACACAGGGGAATCAGGTTTGGAAAAAACAACTGCTGTGTAAATATGTAGATCTGTGTGATTTCAGTTTCTACCATTTTGGCTGCCTGCTTTTTCTGTCACCAAAAGCAAAAATGTACCTGTCATTAAGAATGTCTCACATACCTGGACAGATAGAATTATTGGCCACTTAGGATATTTTTTAGTTTAACAAACTATCTAGAAAGATGCTTTGTTACTGAAGAAAGGTTAGAACAGTAAAGACTACCTCTACTTCACAATCATTCTCAAGAAAATCTTTTGTTTCTCCTCATGTGCTTTATTAGCTCTTGAATTGACCCAAACTACCTTTATGGCTGAACAAAATGTGACAAGTCCTACAATACTTATTCATTCCTTATATTTAAAGAACAAGTAATAGACAGTGACAAACATAATAAAAGTAACCCAGGCAGCACAGACAATGACAAGGCATTTATATTTTTAATGCAAAGAGAAACAGAGAAACACTGAAGCAACCTGTTCAGTATATCCCTAGGTTCCCCTACCCAGCTTTAGAAGTCCTTGAGTCCTGACCAACTTCCAACAGTAAGGCTGCAAATTGAATCTCTGATTAAAATCTGACTTTACTCCTCAAGGGCAGTTACAGGATAAATTAAGGAAGTAGATGCAAAGTCTTACTGGTCTTGACAAGGTCTTGAAACACCAGCGCTTAACAAGAGAAAAAAATTCCAGTACCTGTGAGCAAACTTAATGAGGTGGGAGGAGGAGGAGGTGGCAGGGTAGAAAGGATACCTGCTGTGGGGAAACCTTTCGCTTCTGGGGCTGGATGGGTGCCAAATCCCTGCTCTGCCTCTGCAAGGCACAGGGTCTCTCTGGAAGGGGGCTGCTGCATTGTTGCCACGCACACGTGTGCCAGCAGCTCTAGTTCCCCGTGCCAGGAGTTACTGTGCCAGCACCTGAGAAAGCAGGACAGTTTTCTGCAGGATGTGCAGGGTGCACAGCCAAAAGGGCAAATCCAAGCTGACCAAGTACCATACCAGCAGCACTTGTCACTCTTCTGAGTTGCTTCATCAGACAATAATATGGTTTCCCTACTTTGCTATTGGTGTCTCCCTGTTTCCTCAGGAAAGTCAAGTTTCCATAGGAAACTCAGCTATGGAAAGCTGATTCTGCCAGAGGTCTAACAGCAGACCCCCTCAGGCAGGAAAGCAGCACAGGGGGCCCAGTAGGAAGAAGCTGATAGATGGAAAGCCAACCTGCTCTCCAAAACTATTTAAATCTAAATGCTCCTTTGCTGTGGCTCTGTAAAGGCCATATAAAATCATGGAACATTTAATCAAAAAGAAGGGTCATGATGAAGGGCAAAAGGTAATGCCAAAAATGAAAAACAGATTTGTAAATGAGAATACAGGCCTGATAAAGGCTGAGGTAAATCTGCATCTACCTCTTGAAAATTGTGAAGCCACACTGCTAAGAAGGGAGTTCCATGGAACACCTAAAAGGGCAAAAGTAGACTTTTTGATGCTGATTTTCAGTTCTGGGGTTGAAGTTTGGCTTTTACCATGGCAATAGGACATATTCTTAGTAAAGCTGTGCCTTCGATTCAGCTGAGTAGTGTTACAGGGTGAGAGCAGAACTTTCTGATAGTACCTTCCCATCATACAACTTATTCATTTTCAGGTAAGCTGAAGTAAATAACTGACTTGTGTGCAATACTCCACTGATTTCCCTGATGGTCTGTCTTGTATCTAATGTGCTGAGAATTCTGGTCACTTTAAGGGATCCCCAAACTTCTACCAATCACTGACTTATCTGAATACAAACATTCTTCTAACTGCCAAATAATTGACAGTGGGTCTGGAAACAGATTCAAGCCAGGACTAGCATCATCTTTGACTAGCCTGTCAAAATTATACTGTGGGTAATAACTTGCATGCTTGCAGATTGATATACAAATGAGTTAGGGTAAGCATTAAGATAGACATTTTAGTAATAATCTGTCCACAGACAAATTTGCCCAGGAAGGAAATATTCTTTAAAGAATAAACACTGAAACAGACTCTTCAAGGTTATCCTCTCAGTGGAAAAGTTGGATAAAAACATTCATCATTTCATATATACATATGTAGTGGTTATCACACATATATGTATAAAATTTCAAACCTATGAGATATAGGGTACAAACATAAGGAACTAGCATTTAGGGCACAACTTTCTATTAAAATGAAGGTCAGTGTTTGTCTGTGGTGTAGGTATGAAGTTATGCCTACCCCAAAATTCCGCTGGGTTTTGTGTGAAAAAGAACATGAAAGTCCACGAGACTGAATAAGACAGAGGAAAGAAGTATTAAGAAATACACTTTCCAAAGTGCAGATACAAACAGAATTCAAAAATACATTGATTTTTCAGTCCTTTGTTTGGTATAGCATGTTTATTATATGCTTAGTGTTTTTTGGGACTGGTAGTGTGAGTGCTCCGCTAGGAAGATCACTCACTGCAATTCAGCATGAGCTGACTGAATTCGACTTCCCCAATGTATTGCTCCAGGTCACATAAAAAATATGATGACCAAAACCAGAATTTTCCATTTTATTTGGAAAATATTTTTAACATTTATAGCCTTGCTTACTGATCAAACTAATAATCACACCTTGTTAAAGGCTGTCAGAAAATAAATCGAGTCAGTTTAAATGCCAGCAATAGCACTGAAGTCTCCATTACACACATGCTTGTTTGAACAACAAAGACTTTTGCAGCAACAGATGAAACCACATTTCCTGGATCTGGCACTTTTTTATGCCACCAAACTAGTGATTTAAATCTGCATAGTTTCAGTCTTCATTACCTACTTCAAGATATCCGAGAAACATGCAAAATCTGCAATTTTTTTCTCTCCATTCCTGGCTCAACTGTTCCTATCATCTTTTGCCAGATTTCTAGTGGTTTTTTAATGCCTGGACTATGGCAGGAATTTTTGCTCCATCTTTAAAATGGAATTTTGCTTCATCTACCTGTAGCTCTGGTAGAGCTCTGCAGTTACCTGAGACCCATATCAGCAAAGCTGACACAAGAGGAGCAAGTATTCTAGTGTTCCCTCTCTGACCTTTCTTGTTTTGGCTTGAAAGGGAGTGAACCTTGGATGTAACTGAGCATGTTCCAGAACTGAGAGAGAATAGATGGCAGTGGGATGAGCATCAATAAATGGAGCACCCAGTATTCTCATCCTAGATTTAAAGAGCAATTACAAAACATTGTATAGATAATAGGACATTTTATGGCATATTTTCCTGGGGGATACAGCTCAGATAATTACAGAATCCCATTTAAGTCAAATATCAAATGTCTGAGGAAAAAGTATTGAAAAATTATTTTTATAAAAATGTGATTACATGCTGAAAGTGGGAGAGCATATGGAGTCTTATGCATGAAAACAGAGGCAAACATAGCTCATACTAGATGCAGTATTCATTCAGGGATCTTAAGGGAAAGAAATATTTCCATGAACTTTATTTTCCTGTCAGAACAGATGTGATCCAGAAAGCAACTTGCCTTTTTGAAATTTCTGTTCATGTGCTGGTTTTAAGGTTGGAGTGAGGGGTTGTGTTTATCTTTGAATAGTAGAAAACATATCTACAATGTCCAGAGGTGAAAGTGCCTAAAGCATGAATAACTCTGTGAGTGAGCAAAGTTGACTGTGGATAACAACTGGATGCAGGTCTAAATCAACAGGCAACAAAACACCACAGGAGAAGGAAAGCACAGATATCTCAGTGTTACACTAAGTTTGTGGTAAAGGCACAAAGGATAAAATAGAAATGTAAAATTAGTATAATTTAAGAAAATCTTATGTGTCTTGACCTGCAACTGACACTAGCTTTAAATTGTGCCAAAGAATCAGCTCTAACTCTTATGCTACTAAAATACTTTCTCCTCTAAACAATGGAATTATCTCCTCCCACGCATACCAAGATTCTCTAGAAGTTCAATGTAACTCAGTACATAGAAGGATTTGGGCAACATTCACTTCATATTTGTAAGTTGAAGTAATAACAAGGGAAAGAGCTCTCTTGAGGAAAGAGACTAAATGTTTCTACCAGAAAAAGGGAAGAAAAAACCTAAAGATAACAACAAAAAATAGTGCCAAGTGTGCCAAAAGGCTTAAAGGAGAAGTATGCCCTGCAAAATCCTCTGCTCAGCCCAGTGTCTCTTGCCTGTACTTGCTTGGGGACCTTACCCACTAGGGAGCATTACTCATTTTTTAAGTGTTTTAAGTGCAAGTCTCCTTGGCTTCTGGATTTGTACACTAGATTTAGTCCTGTACAGTTCTTATTTTAAACCATGACTGAGATCGCAGGTGTCACTGGGAGGTTTCTTCCCAAGGAACATTCCTGACTCAGGTCATTTGGCAGCCTGAACACCCCAAACACCAGAATGCCCTGGTGTTACCAAGCAGGAGATTGTAAAAGTGAAATGAAGCTTCTCAAAGTCAAGGTATTGCTGGTAATTATTTTTCTCTTCTGCTTATCTTGACATTAAGGCAGAATGTCTTTCTAGAAGATGTGTTACAGCCCCACAGGAAATTTTCCACCAGGGAAATATTAGTGATAAAGAGCTTATGTGCAACATTATACAATGGCATATACTGTGTGTCATCCAGTCTGACTTCAGAACAAGTGAATTTGGGACTCCTTTGACAAAAAAACCAAAACTGAACTTCTAAATGGATTTTATAGAATTTCACAGAAGATATGTCTGTATAATTGCTAATATTCTCATAGTAAATGTAATTTTAATAATAAGGCATTGTAATAGTTTAAAAGAGTATATGTTCTGCTTTGACCTTCATGCTTAATTTACCAATTTGGTCTTCAAATGTCACATGCTTTCTAATTGCTTCATAGGAGTTCAAATCCACTTAGAATATGAAGATAAAAAATCCTATTATAAATTAATTAAAGAAAAAAGTAAATGTTCACCCAGAATATTGTGTTAAGCAAATAGATGAGTCATAAAAAAAAAAAAAAAAAAAAAGGAGAAAATAATTGAAAGGGGATTTATTTTTTTATTAATCGCTCACCCATGGATCTGCATGTGTCCACCAGGCATTGGAATTTATCGTGTTAATGTGATCATAAAAAGAGGTTTAAAGCACAACAACTACTTTTATTCTCTACTATGCATTCCAAGATGGGTATTTTCCCCATCACTAAGCCTCAGCTGAAGGAACCACCTGATAACATTTCTCTCAGCCTTCAGAAATGCCACCATGTCACGTATTTGTTTGAAATAGGTAATGCTCACTTCATCCTCTAACTCTTATTCCACAAAACCCTCTCTTCTGCAATATTTCTAATCTACTGCTTCAGAGTTCCATGCATCTACAAACCTCCGCACTGGAGGAGACACCCGAAGAAAAACTCCTAATTCCAAGATTATTCTTTATCAGTCACTGTTTTTCTGCTCAAAATTTAAAAAACCTCCCAGTTCAGACATCTGCATGTCAGCCTAGAAACACTGAAAACTCTTTTTTTTTTTTTTTTTCTCTCTCACCCACATTTAATGAATTTAAAGCTGACAGTTCTGTTGGCAAAGGCGAGGGGGGGGATGGGTGTCCCTCCAGCTGTTTGCAGCAGTCTTGGCGTAGAGAGAGGCTCACATCCAGCGGCCGCAGGCTGCAACAGTCGGACTGAGGGCAGCGAAGTAATCCCACAGCAGGCCTAGATCCCATTGCCCCTGATTTTTTTCATCAACAATCTTCATTGTTTGTCCTCTGTTTTGGGCTCTCCCTTCAGTAAGTAGGCAAGTTTGGAAACAGTGAAACAATTTCAGTTTTTAAAGCAATAGCTAAATCGTTCTGTGCCTCCTTCAACTCCTTCCCTCATTCACAGTTCCCTGCTCATATTTTTATAGCTTTTGCATATATTCTGCCTTTTTGTCACTTTTATTCTTTGTCCTGTCATTTCCATGCATTTTAATTTCACATCCAAGTTTCTTATTGTGATATGCATTTGAGAAGGTTTGGAGGCAAGCAAGTCTTAAAAAAAATGAACAGTGAGTGGCAGGGTGTATTGACTTCTCTAGATTTGCATTTCCCTCAGCATTCACAGAAGTCTAATTGATTTCTGGACCTTGTGAGCTTTCTCCCTCCAAAAAAATAATTGTGCATGTAGTCCAATTACACCAGGGCAATTAAGAATTACAATTTGAGTTAGGAATAATAACAGAATTCAAGACAGAAAACAAGCACCTTTTTCTGGTCTGTTTCTTTTCTAAAAGGGGTCAGAGCCAACACTTCCACCAAACTCAAGAGGAAGACTTTTCTGCCTTTATTGTCAAGCAAACACAGTTAAAATACATAAACCAGACATATACAGTCAAAATACATGGACTATGTTTAAGGCCAAATTTGGTAACTGATCACAATGAATCACTGTTTCTACGTGAAGGCCGAGGTTGTCCCTACAAGACTTTTTCTTTTATTTAAGATTCCAAGTAAGCGTTGCTGAGTTTATCAAGACCTACTTCCTTGTTTTGTGTACGGAGTACCTCATGCAGTGGACTCCTGCTCCACATCTGAGACTGTATGGCAGGTCTGCAGCACAAAGACAAAACAAAACCAAAAAAAATCCAGTATGATTAGATCCTTTCATCTGGCATCTTCCTCCACAGTACTGCTGTTGTTTATGCAAAGATTGCCATTTTGAGACAAAACTAAGGCCATCTTTCTAAAATATTAATGTTGCAGTATTTTAGGGCACCTGAACACAGCTAGTGGCATAGTCCTGAAAATTAGAAGATAGAAAAACAAAACAAACAAATTCCAAGAAAAATATTGAGCTGGATTTCAGTTTAGTTGAAAAACCTTCAGGCTTTGGAAGCATCCTCTGCAGAGAAGAGCAGAGAACCTAAAGCTTGTGTATGTTTCCAAGAAAAAAGAAAGAGCCCACTGCTGCTCGTACGCCGTGAGCTGAAGGGTGCCAAGGGGTGGGAGCACAGGTCAGTCCCTTGGAAGAAACAGCCTGAGAGTGGCCACACGAGACCCAACTGTACAGTCACTCTCCAGCTCAGCTAACAAGGCAGGAAGACAGCTGTAATTGCTAGAAACACTGTATTCCATAGCAGAACTGCAGTAAACCATCAGTGGGAGCAGGGGCCAGACTACACACAGAGTGATTAATATTTTAATGTGTAAGGAGTCCAAGGAAAGTTCTCTAACTCTGCTAACCTCAAGCACTTCTTATGACTGATAATATCAGGGACACGAAGTGCAGGAAAGTAGTGAAGGAATTGCTCCCATGAGGCTGAATCTACACACGTTTGCTCTATTCATTTGTAGGAAGCTTGCTTTCAAGGTAAAAGTTCTCTCTCCCAAGGCAACCCTCTTCTTCTGTTGGTAGATCCCACATAACCACAGGCTATTGATTCTCTCCAGGGGAGATTTTGTGAGTTACAAATGGGAGTTATATGCCCAATTCCCATTATCTCTCAAAGACAATTACATGCTAAACTGCCCTCTGTGCGTTTTATAACCTCTTTTAGAGTCAAATGTTCCTGATTACAGAGCTTATCTACAAAACGTTTCACAACAGCAGTACTTTGAGGTACTTCTTTAAAATGCTATTGGAAGGTTTGACAGCATACACAAAATATAGAGTAATAATCATGTAGTCTATGGATTGTTTTAAGAAGCTGACATTTACATGCTAAAATAGGATACATTTTTAAGGAAGCATACCCTCAGTCTAAAATATATGCAATTGTGGCTTATTCTGTTACTCCAGTGAATTAAAATGTTCATTCTACAAAACACACATGAGATATAATCTGGGGGGTTGAAGATTGAGGGGGAGACTTTGCTGTAAACTACTTTGCAATAAATGGAGTTTGCAGTAGAAAATTATGTCCACTATGTGGTAAAGGGTTACTGTCACTCTCAGCTCTGGTCTTGCTTTATTTTGTTTTTCCGTCTAGCTGGCTGTAAATCTTTGAAATTGCATAATGCCAATTAAGAAAAATAAAGAGCAAATTGAGATACCAGTATTCATACAGGAATGCTGTTGGCTGAGGCCCCAGATACTTTTTATGTCTCCAGTGATTTGCCTGTAACTGTTCCAGGAAGTTTGGGAAAAGCTTTGCATTGACATCGTGCTGCAAGTGCTGGAAAAGCTTTACCCTGGGAAAGACTTGAAGCCTAGTTCAGTGTCCTGGGTAGCCTATCCTGTGACTTCTATGGACATTATCAAGGTTAATGAATTTACCAGAACTCCAACCAATCTCCTCACATACACTTTTCAGAGTAGTTTTACTGAAGAGAGAGTTTAAAATTTGTTTATTTTTAGTGTTAGTTTTTCTCCTCCTTTCTCTCTTCTCAAAGTCTTGGAATTTTATTTTTCATGTAGTTTTTTTCCTCTCAATGCTCCTGTGAACTTCTCAAAGGGAAAGAACTTAATATAACCTTGATTTAAAAAAAAAAAAAAAAAAAAAAAAAAAAAAAACCAAAACCACAAAGCAATTAAAAAAAAAAAAAAAAAAAAAAAAAGACACCAAAACCCCAAACAAATTAACAAAAACAAACAAATAAAATTTTGATTTCCACAGTTGTTTATTCTCACTTCCAAAATCAGAAGATTAAGGATAACTCTCCTCTTCCTAATGCATAGGCTTGAGACTTTTTTTCTTTTTACAAATGAAAAATTATCAAAAAATGACACAAATATAAAGTGACTCTGTAAAATAGCAAAGACAGTGGACCATTTAAGCTTTGGTTGAGGATGGTGGCCGCTGTAGGAGAAGTCATCCCAAGAGTTGTCTTCTGAGGAGGGTAGAAAGCATTCAATAGTGCTAGGTTCAGTGCTCAGTACATCAGCAGAAGATTCAGTGGAATTACTCTTTTGAGTAGGGCTTTTTTCCCTAGGAATTATTTCATTTATTTTCCATTGTCAAAGTGGTCGGGCTCTTCTGATCTAGACTGACTCAGAAGCTGGGTGACCCAGACTGCACAGAGTTATCAGAGACCTGGGAGCTCACTGCTCTTCTCTAGAAGCCTTCTCTGACTACAGGAGCCACTTGATGACCAGTTTTAACCAGAAATCTTATTTTTAGGTCATTAAAGTTAGTTTAAAAAAGGTCAGCTAAATAAATTCTAAAAATTTTATGGCTCTCTGTTTCCAAGTTAAATCTGGCAATACAAAAGGTGAGTAAAAGCAGTAAAAAGACTGAGGGAAGCAGAAATCCCATTTCTAATAAAGGCTGGGGACAAAACCAAGAAATATAATGAGCTTGAAGGTTCACAAGAAATTAACTTCTATGGCAATTGGTTCTAAATATGCCAAATTTTTCAAACTTCTTATTCTTTTAGTACATTTTCTTCACAAATATATTGTATAGGAAATTGTTTTTATAACTTCTCACATTTGGCAAACTGAAACCCCAATGTCTCATTTTATTTGCTGATATTTTACAGACAAGGGCAAGTAACATCACAGAAACAATGCTGACTGTGTGTACTTGTTGCTTTTAATAAAACTGTCAAGTACTAAAACCCTGGGAGTGCATAGGCATATTTATAGATTGTTTGTCTCCAAATGGATAGGAAGAATTATTTTTAAAGCCACATTCACAAGTATAAACCTTGGGGAAAAAAGTCAACTCATTACAAAAAATATTATAGAAAAATTAAGACAACATTTGGACAAAGATAGAAAAGGACAAACTATTGAATAAATGACAGAAAAATTATTCATTCAAAAATTTATTTAAAGTAGACCTTTAAAGTATATTCTAAAACTAATGTGATTCGAACCCAGAAAAGCAAAAAATGAACTATCAGAAATTATTTTGTTTCCTCTTGATTGTCGTGTAGCTTCCTACTGATGTATCAACATTATTCACAACATCTACTATTAACATTTCAGAGTATATAAAAGCCCTCACTGTATTGCAAAAATATAGGTAACGTTGTTTTGTTGGGTTTTTTTTTAATACAGGTTAATATAAAAAATTAGATCTAGACACATTGTGTCCAATATATTAAGTGCAAGAACTTGGATCTTGTAGACAAGTACTTAAAATCACTTTCAGAGGTACTGACTACAAAAATTTCAGGGAATTTAGCCAGGAAGAGAATCCAGAGGTTAGATCTGCAAAAGTATTTAGGCCATCTAATCACAACAGCTATTTTGTGGAAGTTGAATGCTTAAATACATTTAAGGATATGGCTATAAAACTGCAAGAGCAGATTAAGTAGTGCCGTTCTTGAACTTGCAAAAATAGCTGGTCCTAATTAGTTAGCCAGATTTAGTATGTAAGCCTGCAATAGTAGCAATACTTTTGCACTTATTAGTGGATGTGCAGAAGCCATCATGTTAAGCAAGTATTACCTGAAGCTGAAAGTGTCAAAGGGCATCTCAGTCCCACCCTTCTAATTTAATTTAATCCATAGCCTCAGATAAGATTTTAAGTTTTGTGTAATATCTTAGAGTGAGAAACCCAAGTGAAATTAGCTTCGTACCTTCACATAAAGAGTTATATTCTGCATTTATGAAATCTGAAGGCCGTATCTACAGTGCTATCCTTGTATACAGCTAGTAAACCCAGCCATCAGAGCCATAGGACGTTTTTGTGCTCTGTATCATCTTCCCAAATACTCACAGACAGAGTTGAAACCATATGCTTCACTGGGGTTCTTCCAGAAGGACAACCAATACCTCTAGGTGTCCTTCATTTTGATATTGATGACAATGAGAAGCTTAAAATGCTCTCTTCCTCAAGGCAAAAAACTCATAGACTTTAAGGACACTTTGGCTTTAAGAGTAGAAATAATCTAGCTCAGTTTAGATGTCAACACAATTAATCATTCTGAGTTCCCTTGACAGTCAATGGAGATCTATTCAGTGTGGACAGTAGAGTTCAGGTTGTGATTCATTTCATCCTGAAGTACACACTTAAAATAGGTCAGTGAAACTTTGTCCTAATAAGGCCTGTTTCTCTTCATAGACTACAAATGGAGACTAAGACGATGAACTCAACTGAAGATAGCTGAAGTTAAAATTAATCCATGCCTCTACTATGCAGCACAACCTTTGTGGATGTAGTCTATCATATCCAGTATCCCTTTTTTCCACAGAACAGGATGAAGAAAATTAGTTTTAAATTATAAATATTTTTAAGCTGAGACTCTTGCAGATTTGTCTGTAAAATAAATTTATTATATATCTTTTAAGGTTATGTAAAAATTAGTGTAAACAGAACCTAAAGAATCTAGGTCTTCAAAGAAAAAAAAAAAGGGATTTCAAAAGTAAAGGGATTTGAATGTCTAATGAAACTGAGTAAGCATATCTCTTGAGTTCCTTTGGAAGCCTAAATATTAGTAAAGGGAAAATAAGATCAAGAAAATGTTGGCATTTCTTACCATTTTTATACTGAAGAGGGAATATAAAAAAAATAAGTTGTTCTCTTTTAGCAAATAGGTTAATGTAAAGTCGTTATTCATTCGTTCCATCATATTTTATGACTGGAGAAAGAAGAACATTCCAGTAGTCACATTCTATTCACTTCAGCTTTTTTCAGAGCGTATGAATCCACATTTATGCAACCTCTGACCACTGATTCTAAAAAATAAAACTCACAGGAATCCTGTGAGCATAGCAGTTTTTCAAAAGGACCATTTAAAACCTTAAAAATAATTGCTTGTGTTACACTCCAAATACACAATATTAAGCTCTGTCCATTAAGAAGTTTCTAAAGAGATTTTGAGAGGAAGACTTATAATGAATACCTTGACTAATAAAAAACCCAAAACATATGTATTTATCTTTACATTAGCCCGTCTCTTTCAGCAGGAAACATTATAGAACTGTGATTACCAGGCACTGAAGGTTTTTTTAACATGTAAAATAAAGAAGAGAGGGAATAAGCTGTGGTGAGGAAAATGCAAACATTCTAAAACTCACCAGACCTCCTGTCCCTGAGAGAATTATTTATTGGAAATTATGGCAAGAGGAAAAACACTAAATAACTTTAAGTCCCTAGTTATTATGTCATATGTAGCCCCACAGTACAATACAGTCACAATCTGCTGTTTTGTAAACTGAGCTTTCAAACACTTGTTATTTTAAAGCTGCAGCTTTTCAAGGTCCTCTGACAGCCAGTGGTCTCAGCTCTCAGCCTGATTCATGGCTGGCTCTGAGACAGAGGAAGTTCGTGTCTGCTATAATCTAAACACTTTGCAAATGGAGCATTGGAACAGTGGTGAAAGAAGAAAATAACCTAAACCCTATAACCCAGACAAGAATCCTGCAAAGCTTCTGGGGAGAAGAGAAAGGAAATAAGTACAACCCCATAGTCTGCAAGATCAGCAAATGTATTCACATGATTTTATTTCAAAAAACTCTCAGAGTTTCAGGCAGGGAGAAGAAGTTGATTTTAAGCCACCTATTTAAAAAGCAGTGAGAATTAGTCTCTGTCAAAAATATGGAAACAATGTCCCAGACGTGTACTTCTGCAACATCTGTATTTTCCATTTCAAGAGTAAATACAAAAAGGTTGGTTGTAGGAGGATTTATCCTTCTTCTCCTCTCCCTCTCACCCCTGTGAGTTGTACCTCACCCTTAAATTCAGAGCAGTGAAGGATTATAAAGCGTAAAGAGATGTGGATAATTTCCACTGCGCTGATTTGAGATCTACTGTTTCAGAGGTACCATGCAGACAGTAAAGGGAAGATGTATTCCTGAACTGTGGTAAAACACCTCTATAATAATGACATAATGAAATCTAGACATTTTAGACTGCTTAGTCTTTCTTAAAGAAAACAAGTTTCAAACCCAGGGAGAAATATCATAAAAGCTCCCTAGTCAGTTAACCAAAACCATGTTTATGATATAATATTAACCTAGAATTAATTTCCCATTTTGCTCTTATACAATTCTTGAGCATTTGCAGTCTTTGTTTCCAGTACGCATCTGTTTGTTACTAGTCTAAGCCTCATTCCTTGCTCCCCTCCTTCCAAACTTTCATGGAGCAACTCCTATCAAAATTCTCTGCTAGGATATAAAAGAGCCCTCGAACTGTCCCTTTGCAGCCTGGTCTGACCAAGTGTTAAAGTTTCTTCTTTTGATTACTTGTATGGACAGAAAGGTAGCCTCAGGATAGCGTCCTAGCGACAAGGTTCTCTCAACTGTCAGGACAAAATAGGTTTCTGGATGAGCACTTGGTAATTCTGTCCTACCAGTCCTCATTGCAATATAAATCAAATGTATTTTTGCAGTTCATGTCACTTTTTAGCATTCATTTTGTAGACAGTAACACAACACAGCAGGAATCGTTGCAAAAGGGAAGAATTTGTGAGAAGTATAATTTGTATACATTCTGTGCAGGAAGACACCATGCTGAAGATTTTGGCAACTTACTTGAAATGTTTATAGCAGCCATAATGCTTACCTTTCAAAAAAAAATGATTTATGGATGGCTGGAATTTGCAGACATTGCTTGCAATCTGTGGAAGAATCTATAGAATGGTTCACGTCCTTCAGAAGGCTGGATCCCTAAAAGCAGAGCTATGGAGACTGTGGAAAGTACACTCACAAAGCATCTGCAAACTAGTGCCAGCATTCTTGCCTTTGTCATCGAGCGATGGAAAGGCTTTTTTTAGTAAAACTGAAGTAATTAAATCTCCCAGCTTTCAATAAAAGGATAGAACTGTCTGCTGTTGGTCTGAAGAAGTGCACCGAGGGAATGTAAATTTTAATTTCATGGTGCAAGTGTTAAATTATTGCCATCTAAGCAGCCTGCCAATACTACATGAAATGCCACCACATTTTAATAATTGTCCTTTTGTTTTAGGTGGAAATACCACATGTGTTATGATTTGGAAGTTTTTATGTGCAATTAGAGCCCTGAGAACTACAGCAGTATTACCACATTCAGTTCACCTAATTGGAATGAGAAGAAACTACAATTTCTGAAATGGTTTGTGTCCTTTTGAGCATCTGTGTTCATGCCTGCATGGATAAAAAATGAAACTTATTTACTCCTTCATCCTCTGTTAAAATAGGGAAATTCCTTGCAGTTATAATTCAAGATACAGCTGGGTGTTCTAAATTAATCTCAAAACAATTGTTGGAATGCATGTAAATACAAACTTGCCCTTCTGAATCCCAGAATTCTTTCCTTGCATTTTCTTTTTTATTTCTTATGCTGTTAACGTGGATTTGTTGTCAATTACCTACCTTTACAGTGCACTGGATCAGACTTTACAGATTCCCAAACTATTCAAATCAGAGCCATTCTCATTACTGTGGAAAGAAATGCTAACTTTTCATTCAGAAGTGCAGAACTTATGATAAATTTGACAACGTTCATTAGATTACATTGTTGTAAGTGGTATTAACAAAGAAAAACAAATGGAGATATTTTCACTACAAATACTTTTGAAGAGTTTTATAAACTTATACAGAAAAAAATGGAAAAAATGGAAAAAAGAAATAGGTGACTCTCAAATCCTTATGAAACAATCAACTTCTGCCTAGGCATTTCCATGGTGTGTTGTGGGGCCTTCTATAAAGGCTCTTAGGTAATACTGCACTGACATTTCCACATGGACAGTGTCTCACTAGTTCTGCAAAGTTCCTTACGTTGCTAAGAAGCTAGTTGATGTTTTTGTGTCATTTGTTCTTAAATTAGCAGGCTCACCATTCTCTCTGGCCCCACAAAATTAACACTGGCCCAAGTGCCAATGAGGTAAAATCTAAAGACAGAGAAATGCCACTAACCCTGCCCTTCCCTGACTTTATGATTTCTGTCCAGAAATTGAGGGAAGAACTGCAAATCCAACCACAGTTATGTTTCCTAGTCCTGCTTTGGTACCTAAGCTTCCATTAGAATCCATAGGCAGGCATACAGAGATTTAAGGGCTCACCTACCCTTGTGAGTCTGACCTTTCTTCAAGTAGAAATTGAATTTCTGAGCTTTTCCTTCCCTTTTCTCCCCTCTTAGTGAATAGAAAATTACCCGGGCTTGAGAAAAGTAGGGTTCAAAGGAGTTTTTGCTTCTAAGCCTGAGACATATCTCTAATAAGTGCATCTGATTCTGAGAGAATATCCCCTTTGTTTCCCTTTGCAGATTTAACTATACAGTGAGACACCAATAGCAGCTGAAATATAGAGATTTGGAGAGTCCTCTCGCAGCACAGAGGAGATTGTCTTATTGCAAAGCTATTGGGAAAACATTGAGGTTCCACAGTCCTGTCTTCCAAATGGTTGCAGATATGGACAGTTCTGTGCATGCTTAGAATATCACTTTTGGAGAAATTTAATGACAGAAAATTAAACTTTGATGTGATCAGCTAGGAACTGAGGAGGAGCCTTGAAGATCATGAAGACTCCAAAATTCTATCTTACTGAGGCACCTGAGATGTTTACAAGTATCGAAGATTTTTGTCTTTAACCAAAATTGTCTTACTAAGACAGCGTTGTCCCTGTATTTGCAGAGGTGAGTAAACTTGTTCTCTCCTGCCCTTTCTCCAGGATACTGCTGACCACACAGAGATGCCCCCTCTCTGGCAAGCCAGACATTTCTCTACACTCTTGTTAAATATCCTGTTGATACAGTCACCTAAACTTATATTTCTAGTGCTATTTGAAGCACACATAAAGCTGGAAGAGAGAACACAGGATTCTCTCGAAGTGACACTCCCAGCAGTGACAGCTGAAGGAAAATCAGGTGTTCTATGGCATTTCATGGTCCTGTGTTTCACTAATCCATCTGAACCCTGGATGAGAATAAATGCATATACAGATGCCATACAAGCATGCACCAAAGTTTTGGGTTCAGTCAATGGCAGTGAATTCTGTACAAACTGTGGCAAAGAGTCCTACCCAAGAGTAAGAGGCTCTGAAACCAGGACAAAGCCCAGTGGCATCCCTTGGGATCCACCTAAGAGCTTTTTATTCACTTGTAGTATTCTGTGCTGCTTGTGATTCAGTAAGAGCAGATAGAAGACAATAAAATCTCAAGGCAAGATACTTGTAAACTTATTCTTTCCCAAGAATACAAGAACAAGGTGACAGTGGTATTGGTTCTTAAGGTTTTATATCAAACAAATTATCTTTTTAGGTTTCAATGTTATGGAACAAGCATTGACTATGATTTCACATGTATAGCCTGAAAATACATGTAATTATCATGCACATTCCATCAAGGTTTACTGGTGAAGATCTAACATTGTAAACAATCCTTGTTTATACAAAAAGACAATTGGATCTTCTTTTGTTTCAGAGTTTACATGGTTAGAGACTGAGATCATTATTTTTGAAATGTGATGATGGGAAGACGCACTAAATACCCCTGTGAAGTTTTTACAATGAATTCTGTAAATAAAGCCCACAACAGAAATGCACAGTGTCTCCAAAGAAACAATTATCATGTACTGTGTTTGAATAATGACTCATAATATTTCATCATCACCTGTTTACATAATAAGCCATAATGACATTTCAAAATATGGTGTATTCATTTTTATGATTGTCTTAAATGTGCAAAAGAGAATTGCCATAGCCTAGCATCGTAAACTTTGTAAACCTTTCTTGCAGACTGCTTTTTTATCTCCATCCTCTTCTGCTCAAACAAAAGCATGAAGGAAACAGAGCACACAAATAAAACGGCTTTAAAATAGTCCCATGTGTCTGGCTAAAACAAAAGACAGGAAATTCTTTAAAGTATGGTTATAAACCAAAAAAATGCCAATAAACATGGCTTCCTAATGTCCTGGGTTTATGTATTCATAATTATATCATTATCAATATTTTCTTTGTTTATATGCAAATATGCACAAATGGCACTGGGTCCAAGTGCCAAGACCACATTCTTAGTCTGAGATCTGGAGCACAAGTACGGCTGCTGTTGGCTCCTACTTAGCCTGAAAGATGGAACTGAATGAAGCCTGTAGATTTCAGCTCCTGGAAGCTGTATATGATGCCTATTTTTTTTTTTTTTTAATCTTTAACCATAAGTCACTGTGGAGACTAAGGTTTTGATTCCGCTTTTAAGAATTATATGGTAAATCTCAATTAACTCCTGAAATGTCAGGCGGACAAAACACATTGCAGTTACAGCAAAAGTGCTCAGCTCTTTCCAAGGCTTCAACTAGAGCCCTTGCTGCTCACAGGAAGATCTAGAAAGGGGCCATGGGGCTCATAGACCCAAACAGTGCAACATCTGCCTAGACTTCAGGCATTGTAGCCTGCAATCCAAACCCAAGATTAGATATTTGTTACAGAAAACATATGACAGTTTAGGACAGTAACTCAAATGGAAAGAAGCATCTAACTCTATCTCACAACACTGAAACTCAAAGGATGTCATCACCCTATGAAGTTTAGGCACTCAGCTGAGAGCTGTGGCTGTTCCATCCAGATAGGATCCACAGACCATGAGGGCCATTCAGCTGTTTTTCAAAAGTTCAAGCTTTCTGTAAAACTGACAAAAATGAGATGGTAAATGTAGCCCTGATTTGTCAGCCTGAGATGTTTTGATTTCTAAAACTCCGTTCTCACAGAATTTTCTGTAAACAAAAGAAGATGTTTTACTAACTCTATCTTGTTTTCATTCCTTCTTAGAGGTGGAGACAATTTGATGTCTCTTTGTCTTAGCCAATGTGATTGAATGGGTGTTACTTCTAGCACCAATCAGTTTAGCTCTAGCAATCTAGTATATAAAGGGGTCAGACTTTAAATAAATATCTATTCAACCTTCTGACAAATTCTAGACTCGTGTGGTCTGATTTTGTGTCCTATAGCGACAGGTAACAGCATTCATAGGATTATTTCTAATACTACCATTTAATGAAAAATGGACAGAAAAGTTTTGTGGAGCAAGGACAGCTTGCGCTATATAGTTTCGCTCCTCTCAATCTGTCTTCATGACTGGAAGTGAACACCACCTGCCCAGCTACACAGGTGAGGCCAGGACCCTGTGGGTAAGGCCTGCTTCCTCAGAAATGAGATGGTTAAATGCCTGACATCGGAGCAAATGGCGAGTGGAGGGATAAGGGTGGAGGTCTTTCTGAAACATTCACATTTTTATTGGAGTATAGTCATAGAATTGCTTGAGTTGGAAGGGCCCTTCAAAGATCATGTACTCCAACTCACCTGGCTGCTCAAAGCCTCATCCAACCTGACTTTAAACACTTTCAATGAGGAAGTAGCCACAAAATCTAAATTCCCTGAACAATCTTTCCGAAGTCTCATCACATCTATTGTATTAATTTTTTTCCTGATATCTAATCTAAATAGATCTTCTTTTGCTTTAAAACCATTGCACCTGTCCTGTCACTACAGGCCTCGGTAAAAATTCTTTCTTCATCTATTTTTTTTTTTTTTTTNCTTTTTTTTTTTTTTTTTTTTTGTTATGAACCATGTTTTTATAGCAAAAGGCAACAACCCAGTCTCCCCAGAGTCTTTTGTTCCCCAGCCTACACAGCCGCAATTCTCCCAGCCTATTAACTAAATGTGTTTTACTACATTTCCCAGGTCTCAGCTGCAAGAAAGCTACCTCACTTCTCTTCAGGATTCCAAGAGCACTTAAATAAGATGGCATTACCTGTCCAGTTATTCTTTTTCAGAATGATCAAAACTGGAATATATGACCAGAAAAGCTTCAGAGCAAGCAGAGTCAGTTATTTTTAAACGGCACTGAGGTCAGGCAACAAATGAATGCAAGGATTTGAAGTAACAATTTCGATGTGGTGACTTAAAACTCACTGTGTTCTATTTCAGTTGTTTTATTGACCCTAACCTGTGGCAGGTTTGTGAAATGTAAAAGCCTGAAGATATATTTCCCATGTCTGATGTTTCATATGCATTGCTTATGAAGAAGTAAACAATTACAATTAAATTCTCCACATAAATTAACACAGCTACAGCTTAAAAGCGGCACCACTTCCAAAAAGGCTTTTTTTTTTTTTTTTTTTTAAGATGGAACACTTCTGAATTCTTCAAGTTCTTTTTAGAAGGACTTTCTGACATGTATCATTTGCTTTAAAGTTTATTTATGTATTTCTCATGCATTGCATTCTTAAGGCAGAAAGATCAAAAGGATAGATAGGTTCAGAGCACAAGATGTAAACTAGTTAGATTTCAAGGTGATTGACAATATTTGAATCCTGTTCTGACAAACTATACAAATGACTAAAGAAGAAGGATTCTTCAGTTGACTCTTTTAAACAAATTTCTACCACACGACTAATATATCCTATGTCAAAGGGAAGGGCTTGGGCCCTGCACAGCTGTGCAGCCACCATTGCAACTCACAAAGCAAAAGCACATACACCACATGGGACACAGCTGCTTTTTCTTTCTCCCTGTAAATCCAGGTGCATGGTCCTAGAATTCCTACTCCTAGCTCAATTTCGTCTACCTGACCTCTGCAGAGGTCCTTTTCTCAAATCATATAATCTCTTGATATTTCATCTACCCGCTTAATTAGGTCAACTAAAGTACCACTCATGGCCATATCAGTGGAGGCTGTGCACAGTCTTGGAACACATACTTTATGTTTCCTATATGATGACAACTCTCTTGATCTAGAACTTACTTTTGCTTAATTATTAAAAGCTGTATAATGTGTCAAGACATGCAGCAGTTCATGAGTAAGCCATTTTTTCTGTGGTCAGCAACTGCTGGCCAACTTAGATGCTTGAAGAGCATCCAACTTACACATGAAAAGGAACTAGTTTGTCTTCTTGGGTCACTGAGTTGTTCATTTTGCCAGCCAGGATCTTTCCATGCTATATCTTATTTTCTTGTGGGGAAAAAAAGTATTCACAAAAACTAGGATCCATTGTCAATTTGTACCAATTGTTTTATCATTCTGTTCTGGTTGAAAAGCTTTTATCACTTAGTATTAAAACATAAAGTGGTTTTCAAATAATTTCTGTTAGACTTTTTTGGCTTCACACCTCTTACAAATCGTAAATATTACCTTTCAGCTTTAGTTCTCGTGCAGCACATAGGTTTTCCTGGCAACACTACAGTAAAACACATCTAAGTTCAATTTCAGAAAACTTTCCTATTGAAATAAACCCAAATATTAATTTCCTCTCTATTCTTGGTGTTTAAGTGCATCAAATATTTGAAGAAAATTATCATGTTCCTTGTTAGGCCTCAGTTAACTTACAGTACATATTTTTTGCTCCTTTAATCTTTCTTCATAAATCAATTTTTCTATACCCCTTAATCATGCATATTTGTCCTTTCTGAGCTCTCTCCGGCATGAAAAGCTTTTGTTTGTTCTTTTAGATCCTTTTAAAAGTTCCTCATTTTAAATTTATTTAGGATCACAAGGGAAATTCCAAATATTATACCAGATGTTTGAAACAAATAAATAATAATGTATGATAATAACATTTCCTATAGATTTCAGCATATAGCAAACAAACCCAAATAAAGCTAATGGATATTACAAGTTATCCCCCCTTTTCTTTTGCAATTTGTATTGGATTTTCATGGTACAACACAGTGTAACTTTACCTCACTAAAAGTCATGATGGCATTTATTTTACCTAACTTTTAGACTCTGCAATTTTCTTAAAACCCAGCTGGTCTATTTTAGGCCGCTCCCTCAGAATGAGATGAATCACTGCAGTGACTACAATGCCTATGAACAAAGTCAAAGACACTCAGAACCCAATCTCACATGAAGCTACTCTACCAGAGGTCTACAGACATAGACTTTTGTATTTAGTCAAATGAATTCCACACTCATGTCATCCTCATATTACACTGCTTGAAAAAAAAACATGCTTGACAAACAAAGGAAGTTCACTACTCTCTAGCATAAAATTGTTCCTGCAAATCATGCTAGTCAAATTATTGTATTTATCTGGGACTCTCCGAGGGTTTGGTGTTAGGTGCAGCCAAAGTCTAGACAATGCAGAGATGGGAAAGTTCTCAGTAATTAGATATCAAGATCCCCAAGGCATTATACCATTCTCTCAAGCAAGAAAGTACTTGGGAAGCTGGCATCAGAGTCAAAATTTACACAGAGACACATACACACCATATAATTAGAAGATTAAGGTAAAATTATGACACTGCCTTTGGGAAAGTCTATCTCTTAATTGTCAGAACAATGATTAAACCTGCCACATCAGATACTTTTGCTAAATTGAAGACATTAAGGGGATGAGAACTACAAATCAGGGTTTTTTTCTGAGCTTCTAAAGAAGAGACAGTAAATTGGTAAACTTCTTGTCAAAAACATTATGATCAAAAATCTGATCCTTTTAATCAATCCCTCCAAAAAAATTTAGGTAGGTTCTCATTATTCAGATAACTCATTGCTCCTTAGGGAAGCATTTGTTTCCTAGGAAACTTCTGTCAAACAATCTTTTCCCATCCAACAAACATGAGAATTCTGATCATAAGTGCTCTAAAAAGCACATACAGATGTCCCGTAATGAGTGAATGTCCATTTTCTGCAATTAGCTGTCTCCTTCCAACCTCAGCAGTTTGGAAGAGTTGCTCCTCTGTGAAGCTGTGCTCATGGAAGGACAAGGAGACTGGAGAAGTCATCAGAGGACCACAAGAATTTTTTCCTCAGTTTTTTTCCACATGGTCCAGTTTAAGACCATGATTTTTACACCTGATAAAGCAATTGTTAATGCAACACTGTTCAAGGCCATATCAGATATTTGTATATCTGATATGTCGGTTTCCATTTTATCTCTTTTGTTGGACTTGAAATGAGTCCACAATTCTACCAATAGTGACAACAGTGGAGCTGCTTGTTTGTATAATAAAAAGCAACATGATAGAGGTTTTAATTAAAATTGAATGCCAGTACAAGAAAAATTTTGTGTGTTTTAAAGACTTTCATAGATATAAATACACATAATATTTTGGTGTGTGTGTGTGTTTCTTTTTCCATTTCCATTTTAAGACTTAAAAAAAAATGTGAAAAAAGATGGAGAGACAAAGTAAAAATGAGAACCCTCAAACATTTATAAGTCATTGAAAGCTTTTTAAAACTCTTCCAAGAACTTTCGAATTCCTATAAAAATATAGACTAGTAGAAAAAAAATTATTAGAGAAAAACAATCACTGACCTGTTAGAGATACTTCTCTTTTTACTTTACTATTTTCCATCATAAATTCAGGATATTTAAATTGTTCCCAATAAGCTAGATTTGGAGTTACTTTCTCCCACAGTTTCAGAACAGAAAACTTTTTTGCCATATCATTTTCAGGAGACCCTTTAGTATCAAATACTGTGAAGACACTTTCCAGACTACACTCTTTGCCTTGCAGTTTTGTCCTTCATTCTCATGTCCAAGTGAGAGTTGTGCTCTCTGCCAGTGTAAGTGCCATCCTAAAGCATGCACCTGTAATGAAATTTGAAGGTTTCCTGCTGCCAGCACACAAAACATCCTACTCTGGGACATGTGCTGCACCATGCAGTGAATCTGGGTTTATATTGACCCACTGGATAACTTGATTCCATCTGCCACTATTGGCGTTTTGATTCTAGTGTCCTAGAGTGACTT
>WBMY01011342.1:0-39924 GCA_013397315.1 Donacobius atricapilla
AAATCTAACCCCCAACAATAGTTATATTAATTCTGTCTATCATTGATATGCCTGAAATTCCTGTTCTACAAGTGATACAGATTTGGCCTTACAGGTTGTGGGGAATGGTGCTGTTAGATGCTTTTCAGCCTGTATTTCTCACCAGTCCTTACGTAGATGGACAAAGTCCCAGATGTCCAGTAATCAGGGCTTCTGTGTACACAATATTGTTGTGTGAATTAATTGATTAATTTGTGTTAATTAATTAATTAATTAAGGTGTCAGATGATCAGGTTTCCCTATTGCTTAGAATTGCTCCTTCTTACTTTTCAATATTTAGATTTGTTAAACATCTAACTTAGAGAAGTTCTTACTCTTCTTGAACATATTATCTACTTTCACATTATCTTTTCATTAGTAGTGAGAAGAAAGACAGTCATAATACTTAATAACCTCTCTGGAAATTCATGTTTGTGTATTATATTTTGCTGGGTTTTTTTTCTACTCACCTTCAATATTTTTTCATATAGGAAATATCTCATAGTGTCTTTACTATGGAGGCATGGAAATTTTCTTTCACAATGTAGACTTACTTATGAATCCGTTTTGTGACTAGGAGGTTTCTATGCTTATTAAAAATGTTGCTATTTATTTATTTAATTAATTGCAATATAGAAAAAAATTTCACAAATAAAGTTATTTAAAGTGATTCAAATTAGTTTTGTAGCGCTATCAAATTGCAGACAGGTTGTAAAAAATATTGTTGTATGGGTAAATTTCTTGTTTCCATTAAAAAGTTCTACAGATACCATGAAGTGAGGAAACGAGATCAGGTCTATTTACAGTGGAGTTGGACAGAAACCTTGAAACACTGCCTGTGGATTGAATATACAGCAATGAGTTTCTGAAGTAAAGCTGTCTTCCTGGCTCCCCCCATGCAGATTTTCCTTTCCAAATTATTTCACTTTTCATAAAGTTCATACAGAATTATAGATTGAAAGAGGAATTTTTTAAAATTAATTAACATATTTCTCCCTTCATATAAATTATTAGTCAACATCTGTGAAAGTATTTCTCATCTTTCATGTGTTTACTTTCTATGTGCCCCATATATATATTTGCATATATATATATATTTAATCAGAGATGCTGTTTTTCTGTTTTTGTTTGGTATTTTTGGTAGAATAATGCAGAAGTAGAACCATGTGAAATATGATCAGATCAAACATCAAGTAAAATCTGTCTAGACACAGACACTGGGTAGCTTATTTACATAATATACAAGAATGTCAGAGCTCACTTAAATCACATTTATGTTTGTTTAACTGTGACATTACTGGTTATATGGTGCCTGCCTCTTCTGCTCTGGGATATTGACATTTATTGGTGGACTGACAGTAAATAGTAACTCTCTGAGTTGCTTTTTGAAGTCAATGATGTAAGAAATAAACTTACAAATTAAGACTCTTGGTGAGGCCTTGAATTCAGCTGATGGATACAGTGGTATCCAACAACAGCATTAAGGAATCTAATTAATTGCTTTGAGTATTAACAGTGAAAAACATGAATAATAATTAGCAGTCAGCATTTGCAGTAACTATTGCATCCATGTGACACTTCAGAGGCTTAAAAAGTCAATGTGTATTTCACAGTAGATGAATTATATTTTTATTTCAAGCAATGACATTATTATGCCTGCAGGCAGTCATCAATCATCCTCTGACCTAAAAGTCATGGATCACTGCTATTAGGATTTTATTAAATTGGTAAAGAGAAACTTTGAACTTTGAAGGAGATGACATTTTACATGGAGAGAGATAATACAATAAAAAAAACATTGTTGACATCAACAATAAATGGACAGTAAGTATATATTTGTAACAAAAAAATTAGACATAATTGATGTATATAATACAGACTACTGGCTGCTTTTTCTAATTTATTTTAATTTAATTTTCCCTAAATAACACAAAGCTTTCAAGGATTTAAACATCCTTTAACATAGGATGTTTAAACCATCTGTTCTTTTTTATCTTTTACTACAAGTGAACTAGCAGTGTCTCGTCAGACAATTAAAAATAATAGCAACTCAATATTTTTCTTACCTTCTGAAAAAAAGTTTACGTTTTTTGCTAGCTAACTAGCAAAATGGTTTATGGTTATAAACTAAGTTACAAATCCATTAATATCATATTCTTTCATTATTTTCTGCTCAAAAAAAAAGTGTTTTGATAAAATGTGAATCTAAGTAAGAGTTTTAGTATTAGGGTTCTACTGCATGTTTTTCATTTAAAAGAAATGATTAGGATTTTCTATTGCATAACCCAGAACTAATTATTTGTATGAGAAAATAAACTAGGAATTTCTTCTTCCTCTTTTCTTACACCATAACTATCCAATAAGAAAAAAACCCCAGATATTTTAAAAAGACGTTTCAGAGGATTGGAATGAGCCATCAAAACAAGTGAGGTGCAGTTGGAGAAGGGAGAGAAAGTAATACATTTCCTACTCTTTTGATTCAAGAAGTCTATCACTGATTTCAATGAGGTCAAAATCAAAGGAAGGATGGCATTAAACTCAATATAAAGGTATTGTTTCCTGCAATCTACACTAAATTTTAACTATTTAATTAAACTTGTTACTTTTTTTTCTTAACTAGACATTTCTGTGAAATTCTATATTTATTCTATTCCTCTCTTTTACCAAGAGTGATAATGTTTAACTCTAGGTTATGACATAATAAATTTTTTTTATTCTCTTCTTTCTCAGAAGTATCTGAGCTGGTGGAAAGCAGTCCTGAAAAATAAATGAAAGCATGGAGGAAGAAAGAAGGAGAAGAAAAGGGACCTGGAGACCACATATCCCTATCGTTTTGAGCACAAGTACAATGTATTAATGAAAAAAGTCAAACGTGTCTTGCTCCTAATATTAGCACAGGCTTCTTCTATGGCCTACTCATTAAAAAAAAAAAAAAAGGTCGAACTTACGGAAAATACGGTTGTGTAGTGTTAAGATCACCATATGGTTTCAACTATAAAACAACTTCGCATTTAGAAGAAATCCTCAGTTTTAAATACTGATGCACTTCAGTTATTTTGAAATCTATTTCTTAAAAATGTATCACTTCAGCTCTATAGTCAGTAATGAGGCCTGTGAATCAGTAAATGCTTGCTCAAAAGCCATGAAATATTTAACAGCAGAACTGTTTTTACAACAGGAGTTCTTAATGGGATTCTGCTGATGTAAGAATAGATGTCTACCACATTAACATCTTGGTGTGAACCAGTCACTCTCAGCTCCCTCTATAAATGCCAGAGAGAAAGAAAAATTTCTTGGACATGATCCCAAAGACATCTAAAGTAGGTCAGAGAATCCATCCCCTTTATATCCTTATTTCTGTATATTGACTATAAATGGACCCTGGAATAACTAATTTAAATATTTATATCTATATTTATTTGGATGAATCCCACATTGACCTTATTCTTTGCTGGCCATCTTCTGTGATAGTAACAGTGGTAGACAGTCTTCAAACAGAAAATGCCATTTATTTTATTAGCCTAGAACTATTAAAAGAAGTAGCCAGTTCTGCACTGACTATGAAAACTTGAATTCTGAAAAAGTGATTTCTTTCAAAATGATTACATCCATTGATGATTGTCTTGAGGATAGACAGCACTTTTTCTAAGAATGTGGGGAAATGAAGTTGGATTGGAGATTGACAAAATGTTTAGTTGTAAAAAAAGTCAAGATAACCTCACAGAATTTTTTCTTATCTTTTGAGAAAAAAAAGCGCCTAATTTCTACAGAATAAAGATTTCTTCTGTAGATCTGGAATATGTTTTCAAGCTAAAGACATAGCTGCAATTTTCCTGTATAGAATTTGGTGTTAATGTGGTCAGAGGGAGAAAGAGTAGCTTCAAATAGCAAAACACCAATGTGTAAAAAAACCCTGCTAAACAAATCAATACGGGACAAGCAACCTCCTTCCTCCTCCACTGTTATGATGATAGGAAATCCAAAATAACTATACTAGGGATTTGACATTCATCAGTTTCCAGTGATAGCTGGCAATCCACATAAAATGAATCACAGAATGACTAGGTTGGAAGACACCTTTAAGATCATCCTTTAAGTCCAACCTAGCCCTACCACCTCAACTAAACCATGGCACTGAGTGCCACATCCAGTCTTTTTTTAAACACATCCAGGGATGGTGACCTCCCCAGGCAGACCTTTCCAGTACTTTATCACTATTTCTGTAAAAACTTTTTTCCTAATATCCGGCCTATGTTTCCCTTGGTGCAGCTTAAGACTCTGTCCTCTTGTTCTGTCAGTTGCTGCCTGGAGAAAGAGACCACCCCCCACCTGACTGGAGCCACCTTTCAGGGAGTTGTAGAGAGTGATAAGGTCACCTCTGAGTCTCCTTTTTCTGAATCCCAGGAAGTTAGTGGTTGATTCATAGACAGCTAGCCTTGGATATTAAATGACCGGGAGCATCTCCACATTGCAAACCTCTGAGATCATTACTTGTTGCACAAGTGTGTGTTCAAGCACTGAATTGTTCATAATGAGGTTGAATTTTGGTATATTAAGACCTTAGAAAGCATTTTTGCCTATTTTTAAGAATTTGATTTGATCTGAGTAGCCTTAGGGTGGAAATGGTAAATAGTGAAAATGAAACACTACAGGATTTCACTGGCTGAAAGAAGAAGGCACCTCGGAATTCTTGTATCTTTTTCAGGTTAATAATGTTTAAATTACATATTTTAATAACATAAACAAGTTTTATGATATTTTGTGCAACAGGTATGATTTACAAAAAATGCAAAACCCATGAAAATAAATATACATTTTCACATTTACATCATCCCTTGAGCACATACTCCCTTTTTTCCCCTCTCTAAGTTAAAACTGTTATAGTTCTGTATAATTTATGTGATATCATATTTCAAATAGGTATATACTAATAACTATGCTATAATAATGCTAATACGAGTAGAGAGAAGTGTAGTAAGAACTAAAAAAGAAAGAAACAAAAATCAAAACATGTATTATGAAATACATGTAACTATCCATACTGAGAATCATTAATTTGATAATATAATCTATATTATACCTGTTACATATGAGATATCAATTGGATTTTTTACTCATGCTATATTTTCAATATAAATACACATTTCATGAAGTAGTAGTAATTGTTGTTGAAAGTGACCTATTAATGAAATAATTTGTAAATATTTGAGGTTTGGCTAATTTTGAGGAAAATGCTTTGAATTTGTATGTTTTGGTTTTAAACCACTAGTAACTATGAAAAGGGTTGTGAAAAGTTTGTGAGGTTTTGGTGTTTAGTTTTCTTTTTTTTTTTTTTTAGACTTTAGGTAGCAGAGAAAAATTTTAGGAGCCTTTTGTTTGCGTCGTAAAAGTGATCAAAACAATGAGACCCAAAAGAGAGATAATTTCAGCATGCTTCATGCCACTTTGTGAAATAATGTCCCTCTTGTAAAATTAAGGTGAATTTAATTCTAATATATATCATAAAAAGGAGATTCTAGGGAGGCTCAATCAAACCATACCTTGTTTTAGCACTCTGTTCAAGATGATTAAATTTCCCATTTTCTGTTCTTGATGGGAGTTGAAAAGGGGAATTATTTTTATTTCTAGTTCTATCCTCTGCTCATAAAATTATAGATTGCAGATTTTCAAAGAAAGTAAAAAGTCAACTCCCAGATGCACTCACTTCTCAGGAAAGAAAAAAAAAGTTATTAAAAATGTCAGTGCTGTCTTCTTTCAATAGGAATGATCCAGAGGAAAGAAAATGAAGTGGTCTAAGATCAGCAGAAGTTCTGCTAGGACAATTCTTATAATATGTTACAGTGAAAAATCTGTTGATATGCAGCAAAAACCAAAGCAAAAAAAAGATTCTATGAAAGCATAGCATTTTGGCAGCTTCTCTAGGTTAAAACTAGCAGCTGAGAACGCTAGTAAATCTGACAGTGAATATAAAGACATATTTGAAGTCATAAAACTGACATCAGTAACAGCCTGTAATAGTTTAAAAGCTTGGATAACACTCAGTATTTAGTTCCCATTATAGATGTTTAGGGAAAGAAGAAAATCTGGCCTTTTCTTGACAGTGATGTTGACAACCAGTAAAAAGAAGCTAAACAATGTTAAGTCTAAAACTCACATGAGTTTGTTTATCTGAGGGAAGGAGTACAAGAAAACAGGTCATGACTTTATTTCTGAGTTACCTTATTACTTGAAAATCTGTCCATTTTAAATTTTAACAATCTTCAAATGGTAAAGCTGCCATTTCTTCTTCTCTCACTGAACACTAGTATATATTCATGAAGGCAGGAGGCATTATATAACTCACTATGAAGTTTTTTTTCTGCCTGCATTTTTTAAACTTTATTTAAGATGTTGATATAAGTAATTATATACATTCAGTATGAATTGAAAACAAGAAAAAGGAAACAAGAAAAGTATTTACGTCTTTATTTTACTTTTAGCAATGTAGTATCTAGAAAGTTGAAACACAATAAAAAATCAATAGCTAGCCAGATAGCTAAAATATTTGGGTCAAACTTGAATGAAATTCAGAATTATCTGAATGAGGTTTGGGATACAAAAGGGGAAAATATTTTATAATCAGTACTGAACAGCCCTGTTTGCCTATGCAAAACATAATATTTAAAAAAATCTGTCTTGGTTAGAAAAGACAGGTGTCTGCTAGGGAGGGGAAGCCCTTCCTTTGGAATGGAGAATTCAAACCCCCTCCCTCTGAATTATTAAAACTTTGATATTAAGTCAGTTCTCAGNACTACTTGTACTGTTTTGGCCAAGCACCCATAAGCACCCAGTAATTAGTCTCCTAGCGACCTTGTGGGGAAAAATTCTATAAAGGAAAAAAAAAAAATCTAACCCCCAACAGAACTGAAATAAAGAATAAAGTATACTTGTAGGAAACAGTTGGAAATACTTGGTTTAGGGTGATTTGTATTTAGGGTTTTTCCCAAAAAATAAACAAATAAACAAAACCACACCAACAAACAAGTCAACAAAAAGACATCTCAGAAAGTTTAAAAATATCTTAATTTCAAAAGCAATATGTAATAACATGTTCCACTGATTGGAATTCAACAAATGCTTTACTAATTGTGTGCTTTCATTTTTTTTCCAGTAGCAGATGCAGTTAAACAGTGACTTCAGAATATCTTTACAACATTCGATAGCAGCAGATTCAATTCCAGTGCAGCCATTTTTTGTATATTTCTGGGGGTTTGCTGCTTGTCTGAAATTAGGAGTATTGAATAATTTCCAAGTTTTAAAATAACCATATTCTGATTCATTTGCACATAATTATGTTGACTTAACTTTTGATTGCCAAACTTCATAGAATTAATAATCATATGTCTAACTAGATAAAACAGAATTTAATATTAAACTTAGCACTCAAGTCTTCAGAGAAAATCAATTCAACATTCTAAATGAGTTTTGATATTAAATATTGGGCTTTTTCACAACCTGGGCTATATCCTCAATCACATTTAACATTCACAATATCCAAATAAAATATATGAATGTTAGAGAGAAAGGCAGTTGCCACATTGGGAATATGTAGTGGATTTTGGTGGACTGGAAATAGATAGCAATGCTTAGAATTTGTTTCCAGGTACTTCTGAATAGCCTATAGCTGGGGATTTTTTGTTATTTTTGGTTGGTTATGGCTGTTGTTTGGGTTTTTTTTCTTCATTCTTTATTCTGATTAAATTTTAATTTATTGCACCTATTAAATAAAACTATATGGTCTCATTGTAGTTTGGCTGTCTGAAACGTACTTGTTTCTGAAAACCGCCTGATTATTTCAATGATCTGCATTTGTATATGAGGAGAGTTAGGCATTTATGACTTGTGACTCAGTCCATCCTAAAATAAATCTCTAAGACAGATGGATTGACTTGCATTTTAGGCTACCTATTTCTCTGCACCAAAACCAGAAAATCGCTGCTTCCAGAAATCAACTTGCCATTTAATGTCACTGTAACCAGAAACCATGTTGTCTTCCTTTATCTTCTATAATAAGATCAAATGTTCCATAAATATTTTTTGCTAGTATAGAAGATGCTTACACACTATGGGAAAAAGAGCATGAAGGAGTCTAGAATATTATGACACTGATATCTAGAGCCCAAGAAATCTACTTAACCTGAGCAGTGTTAATATATGTGGGGTTACTACATATATTAAATATATATTTAATATAAGTAGTAATATAAATATTCCTTGCTGCTTTAAGTAAGCCACCAGAAATCTGGCTTATATTGGATTTCCTGTTGCTAATAGCTTTCAGTGTTGTTTATTTTTAAATTATGAGTTAGGAATTAATTAATTCTTTGAAACTTGAGAACTAATAGAAAGTATCATTCTGTTTTGTGAATAGGAATACCTTGTAATATGAATAAATCTGATAAATATGAGATTTACCAGATTTATCCTGTTACACATGAAAAATATGAGATAAATCTGTGTGACTAGAATAGGGACAGAACTGCAAACAAGAGTCTAGAATCACAACTTAATATCCCTGTCAATGGCAAAAAGTTATCTTATTACTTTATCCCCAAGTTTAGAAATAGCAGCCAACTAAGGGAACTACTAACATACAGCCTGAGGAACCCACAGTTGATCACTGGGTCACTTAAGTGTTTGGCTATTTTTTACCTCTCTGATTTTCTCATTCTATTGTTTTAAATTGAAATTATTTCTCTTTCTCATGGCCAGAATCATGACTCTGACCTGTAAAACATTAATTAAAACAAATGATCTTCTTTCTTCTTGAAGGGTCCATTAACTTTTTGATTCACACATATTAGCTCTATTAATTATAGCAAATATTATGGACAAGAATATATGTCATATGATACTTATAAAATAACAGTGTTGTCAAAATTAAACTAATCTTGACTTTCCTGAGAAGTCAAGAGGAAATATGCCATTTATCTCTCTACAAGATTCAGGAGAAGTTATATGCATTTTATAGGGTAAGAAGGCACACAAAAGTTATTGCAATTTATATATTATATACATATATATATTCTAATTTTATATGCGTTTGAAATTATGCATCACTTAAACACTTTCAGGATTGATTGATTTTGAGTAGCAAAGGATTCAGTGTTCGCAGACTTATAAATTATTATAGAAGAAAGTTGAAAAATAAATTTGCTTTTTAACATTAAAATCACATAATCTTTCTAAGAGTGAAATCATTTTAGGATCCCTCAAAGAGAAAAGTAGGAGACTTCTCTGTACACTGTTTTAGCTGCACCACAGAAAATGCAAACGTTTTCATTTTATCTTTGGAGGTTAGTTGTTAGTGGCTTGCAAAGTATTTATGTATGGTGACTGGATTCTTCCTTTGAAAAAAGTTTTTACAGAAAAAATAGTAAACTTGTAAAATTCTGTCACTAATGGAATCCATTTACTTTGTTTTTAAACTGATAAAATTCCTTGATCCCAATTATGTGAATGATGATTAAATGGTTAACAATATTAGCATTCATCATGATGGACATTGTCAACTTTATTGTTGTGGAAGCACCTAGATGAGAGTTGAGCTAAAAAAAAAAAGTAAAGTTCTGTGTGTTGTTTATACTCATAATCCCATCCTAGGGCATTTATCTGGGAACAGCTTCCTGTATTCATAGGCTGTTTAGGTAACCCCTGAATAAAATGAGATAGAATGCAAAGAGACAAGAATCAGAACCAAGGGTACCCACACTTACAGCATTAAGACCTTCTTTCTTTTCAATACCCACAAATCTTAAATGCTTTACTGCATTCTGTCTTGGCTCCAACAGGGCAACGTTTGTTTCTGAAACTCCATTCCACATCTAAGAGTGTTATAACTATGGAGCATTCACCCTACTACAAAGTTCAAAGTCATAGATTCAGGAGACTGGATTCTTGAGACAGAGGCTAAAAGCCATGCAGGAGACGGAGCTCTGGTCAGTACACAAGTTGTTACAGATCCCAAAGTTTACATCTATTGACAGAATTCACAGAATCTTTCAGGTTCGAAAAGACCTGCAGGATAATCAAGCCCAACCTTTTACCAACCTCCACCTTGTTAACTAGGCCATAGCAGTAAGTGCCACATCTAGACATCCAATCATTTCTTGAACATTTCGAGGCATACTGACTCCAGTGCTTGAAAACGTTGTCCTGTCTTTCCTTTCTTTCAGAAAATGCGCTGTGTGAAATTAGGAAGATAAAGTGACCCTGGAAATCTCTCTTTGAGAGCATCACTCCTAAATTTTGGGTTGAAAACTGCCAACTACTCTTAGATGCTTCTAACATTTTTAAATTCAAGTTCATCAAAGGCAAAAAATACCTTAAGACTGACTGTAAATAATTAGCTGATAAGCACTTTCCAAAGTGCATGTAGGGGGAAAAAAATTTGTGTTCTCAATCTTATTTGAGTGAGTACATTATTACCTCAGCAGACTAGATAGATACAGATTTTATGAATATTGACAAAGATATTAATATGGATATTGATGTTCTTATAGATACAGATATACATAACAAAAGAGAGAAAACTTAATTTTATATAGCTAAATTTCAAACTGCATTTATTTACCAAACTCAAATTTTAATTCAGTCAAAACAAAAAGGTACATGACTGCATAAAATTTAAATACTGAACCTGCTGTCTGTAAAAATGTTAGACCTTTTGCAACTCTTTCTGCACTCAGCAATAAGTGTAGATGAATTATAGCTTGAACTATAAATAGGAACAGGCAATCAGACATTAGCAAGGCACCTGACATTGATAACTATTCAAAAAAATCAACACTTTATTACTACGAAAGAATATCAAGAATCAACTGAGAGATTGGTGGTATTCTGATGATATTGTGAAGGAAAGGACAACTAAAGCTCACCTTATTAATATATTAAATCATTTCACATTTAACATCAAAACAGTACAGTTTCTATGAAATTTAGTTGTGATTTATAATTCTAATGGTTGCTTTTCTTTAGAATTAGTTTTTGAAGACCAATGGATGGCTACACTAAATCTATCTGCAGTATAACTGTTCCAATTTTTCTACACCAAAATAAGGCCTAAGCTATGATAGTTTTTCTTAATTTTTTCTTATTTTTTAACATTTAGAGTACATTTTATTAGCTGATCTATTATTATTGCTCATGCCACTGTCTCTATTTTCATATGGCTTCTGTTTACAGAGATGAAATACAAACTCTACCAATATAAAATGTGAATTGCTTTCTTTGTTTTCACTGGCCAGTAAGCAACTGCAATTTATTAGAGACCCAGAACACTTAATAAAAGCATCTAACTTCTGCCTAATGTTGGAATTTTAGAGACTTTATCTTCATAAAGTTTATCCACCACCTGCAGTAGGAAGGTGTCATTCAGTGTCTCCAGAAAAAAAAATTTAAAAAACTAACCAACTAACCAACTAATCAACCAGCCAACCAAAAAACCTCTGTTTTTTTTTAATGTAGCATCTGATATGTTTGCTTAAATTTAGCAGAATACATCCTTGAGTGGAGGGAGGGGGAATAAAAAGTTTTATAATTATGTATAAAATAAGATGTCAACTGTGTTGAGCATGGAAATGTATGGTACCTGTAAAAATCTTGCTAATTTATATAATTATTGCAAGGTAAGTAGAACATTCAAATGACAAAGATTTTGAAGAAGACGGCCCTAAAATAAGAGAGAATATTAGCATGACTTTCAGACTGCTATTATATTTTATTTAAACTTGGCTAAACAAATATTAAAGTATTTGAATTTTCACTGGCCAAAATTAAATGCACTCAAACCTGAATGAAAGGTGAAAAACATTATAAAAAATTGAGCCATTTAAAATCATTTGAACCAATTAAAAATAAATAATGTAATTAAAACAAACTTATTGTGCTTTGCACCTGACTCTGATCTGATCAACTGCTGTGTAAAGAATATGTTTGTGTTAGCTCAATATCAATTGTTCTGCACTTTACTTTTGTTTAGTTACATTGATTGTGGCATTATATCATCAGGTTCCAGTACCTCACAGGTTGCAGTCAGCTGTGTTTCTTGATTACAAGCCAAAGGATAAAGTCATTTACTAAGGTTGACAAAAAAAGCTGTCAAAGCTATAAATTCTCTATGATTTACTGCTTGTTTGTTTGCCTGTTTGTTTTGATCCTGTGTCTGTAGACTACTAGTATGCAAGGACTTTCCTATTTGTTCTCCAACACTGATAATGTAATCCCAGTTATTTGGGTTTTCGTGATAGAAAAGTATAAATGGATCTAATTTTCTTCTTGTCTTGTTTAAATTGGGATAAAGTTAATTTTCTTCTTAGTTGCCAGTACAGTGTGGTTTTGGATTCAGTATAAGGACAATGTTGATAACACAGCAATGTTTTGGTAGTTGCTAAGCCTTGCTTACCCTAAGTCATGGAATTTTCAGATTCCCATGCTCTGTCAATGAGCAGGGCCAGTAAAGAAGCTGTGGTGGAGAGTATGGCCAGAAAGAGCTGACCTGAACTGGCCAAAGGGGTATTCCCTACTAGAATGTCATGTTCAGTCTATAAACTGTGGGGGGTTGGCTGGGGCCTACTAATTGCTGCTTGGAGACTGACTAGGTATTGGTGGTGAGCAATTGTATTGTGTATAACTTGGTTTTCTCATGTTTTATTCCTCTCTGACTCTCATTATTATTGCTGTTATCATTTTTATTAGTAGTAGTAGTAATAACAAAAAATAACAATGATAAATGTTTTTGTTGTTCTTGTATTCTTTTAATATATTTAAATTATTAAAGTATCCTTATCTCAACCCACGAGTCTTACCTTTTATCCAATTCTCCTTTCCCATCCCACCAGGGGAAGAGGGGTAGAGGTGTGAGAGAGCAGCTGAGTTGGGTACCAGTCAGGTTTAAGCCATAACAGTCCTGGTTGTCCCTCTCCTCCACCTCACTGTAATCAAGGCCCCTCTAGTATTTGTTATAGGATTTTTTACAAAAAAATTTCAAGTCATCCTTCTCTTCTTTTTTTTTTTTTTTTCTATTTTTTTTGGCCCCACATCATAATTATCTTTATATTTATGCTTGTAACTGGTAAAAAAAAAAAAGACATCACAGTGTAAGATTACTTTTTTTATAACTTACAGCAAAAGATCCCCTCGTAGTGGGATAATTTATAAAAACATTCTCTGTTTTCTAAGTTTCTGTGGATCTATAATATATTTTGTTTTGAAAGCAGTAAGAATATTGTGCAATTCAAATTCAAAATCATGCTAACTCAACCTTTTTAATTTTTAATTCAGTTATATGCCACAGCTAGTGTAGGTTCCTTGGAAACTAATGAAACCAGCAAATAAAGAAAAAGTATAAAACTTTTTTTATACACAAAAGACTCTGATTTTTCCATATTGGTTAATTCTGTGGGCCACTGAAAATGTTCTCAAAGAATTTTATCCTCAAGAAATACTTAGGAGAAAAAATTTCTCAGACTTCAATCTTAATACAAAGATGTGAAAGTGTTTATGAAGCCTTTGTAATTTAATGATATACCTGCTGATATAAGTATAAAAGTTACACAAATGCCTTAATCCCACAGAAGTGAAAAAATATGCACTAAAACAAGGAAAGTAAAAAATTAGATGGTAGAAAGTAACACTTTTTTTTTTTTACTATGGTACAAATATGCAGAGTAATGTACATATATGGAGATATTTTCAGCTACTGCAATTTCTATCTTTTGAAATATTTTGCCAGTATGTGGACATTGTCTGATGCTAATTTTTCTGATTGAAGTAGCACTGGATAATTTCCATATAGATTTTTAAAAGTATTTCAAAATTATACAGTAAATGAATTTTTTCACATAGTGCCTCATATCAAAATCTATTTTCAGCTTCCACAGCCCTCAATGCAATTTGTCTGAAGTCTTCAATGGCAGCTTCTCACACCACAGACACAATGAGAATGGAACAGACATGAATATTGAGAAGGCAAACGCTGTGTCTGCACGGGCAGGTGCAGCTTGACATGCACTAGCAGTGCCCAGGATGCAGTCTGGCAGGGCATATGCTGGCCATACCCCAGGAGCCACGTGGCTGCATGAGCACTGAGCCTCCTGAGAAGTGGGGTTCAGTCACTGGGACAAACTACACTGTGACAATAGTGCTGTGAATTTTCTGGATTGGAACTGGCATATATACAGCCACTTCCTATGGCAAGCAACAGATGTTGTTTGCCTACACTGTTTAACTGTGTCTTCTGTCCTGCTCTGTGGTGATATATTATGTCTCTTCATATTTGTGTACTGACTGAATTTCTGTCTTTTGTGATTGTCAGGAATCTTTCTGTCTAAATGAGGTTATATGGCAATTAAAGACACGGAAAATCCAGATCAGAGGTGTTGTTGACAGCTATCAGTGAGCTGAAGAGGTCATCACACAGTTAATTTTGGAGCAAAATTTTGTTCTGTACGCTTTTATATACAATCGTCCAACCCACAGACAACATGTGGTTTAAAAGTTTTAAGGCTTTTGCAGTGAAGGAAAAAAAAGCCAAGCTAGCAAACTCACAGACGTCCTTTATTTATATTTCCTGATCCTGCTGTTGCATATATAACAGTGCATTGCAATGCAACATATAAATATCTGTGCTTTAATTGCATGTAGATGGATCTTTATCATCTCATCAGGATGGTCTCTTAATTTCCTCTGTCGCCTTAGAAAGCATTTGTGCATGTCATCCAGCTTCTGAGGAGCCCTAGAAAAAAAGACTTTCCTTTTTTTACCAAGTGACACAGAATTTCATTAATAAAGAAAGTTAGAAAATTTAGCAGCTAGTAGCTGTTCTAATCCTGAGGCTAACAATGTTTTTTTCTCAGTTTCTATTGTAATATAGAATCTGTAACCTGGATGCAAAGCAGGCTGAATATTTGGGACACGATCCTCGGAGCAGACACATCTTCAGACAATTCTTTGACTGACCTACATGTACTCAGAAACCAAATTTTTTATAATCCTCGCCTCATGAGGTCCTTCTGGCTCATTGTATGGGATCTACAATTGCTCCAAAAAGAAACTTTGTGTAATTTCTAGAAATGCTTTACTATCCAATAACTATCACCCCTGAGATTTTTGGATAGGTTTGGACCACTAAGACAAAGTAGTTGCATTTTCTTGTTCTATCTTCATGTATGCAATGGCTTAGAGTACTTGATCACAATTGATGGACTCAAAATAAAATTATAAATAAATAAAATATACACTTGTACAAGTGTTATATTCTCTCTATATGAATATAAAATTGCATTGGTTACTTTTATATGTTTTGGTGATTTTTATGTTGTGAACTTTTTACCAGGTCCATTGCTAGTATGTTGTGGGTTTTTTTCTGTAGTGTTGAAGAGGGACTTTTCCAGCATGCAGAGATTCAGATTCAAATTCAGTTTTATGCCTATTCTATTTAAAAAAACCCCCAAAAAACCCTCAAAAAACCCCCAACCTTGGCCTGTTGAATGAGCAAAACATTTTCTGCAGACTTATTTTCCACAAGATTTAATTTTCAATTTCATTTTTTCAATGTGTGCTAAAAACTTTGTGCAGAAAGGAGTATCTGATTGGTTTTGCTAGTTCTTTTGGGTTTTTTTCCAGCTTCACAGTCATTGGACATTGAATGTGCTTCCATATAAGTAATTTCTTCCATCTGCTCTCATAGCCTTTATTAACTCTTTCCTGAAAAATTATTTAGTTCTCTGTAAATAAACATATCTACCTGCTCAACCTCTATTAAGGATCCTCCTTTTTTGTGTGAATGAATGTGAATAAATCATCATGAGAATAAATCATCATGTGATGTTGTTTAAATAAAGAACAAAATGGAATGAATTTACACATTATTTATTTATCATTGATAGATTAAAAAAAAAGAGTTAATTTTTATGCCATTGGAATAGTTGTTTTAAGTTATTTTATATTTTTTATAGACAGATCTGTACATAGATAATGAAATTTATTTCACCATTGATGAAATTTACCTCAAAATTATACTTTGGAAGTAAAGCTGTTGATTTTTTTTTCTTTTCTTTTTTTTTTCCAGACTCTAATAAGAAACTTACTATTGAGGCATAGGTGAACGTATTCATGTATTCACTTATATGAATACTGCTAATATAACAGTTCTGAACTAGCTAGACCTACCACACAACAGTGAAAAAATGTCTGGTAAAAGATAATAATAAAATTGAAATTGAAATGAGCAAAAACAGATCTAGATATAGAAAAAAATCAAATCAAACCAAAGAAAAAAAAGTATAAACTCTTATTATGATACAACTTGTTCTTCTGTATAAATAAGAAGCCTTAAAATTAGAAAGATGAGATGTATTATAATAGTAAAAGAATTTTAAAGAGAAGATGTCTAAAATGAAGCACTAGGAGGATTATGATATTATCCAAACTTAATTTCTTGAGTCTTGGGCAAAGCATCATGATATACTCAAATGGAGAGCATGTTTAATTGGCAAACGTAGTTTCATGTGAATGCATAAGTAAAGTTTACAGAATTAGGTAAAATCAAATGAAAGCTTCCTGTTTGTCCATAAAGATTCTGTGATATTAAAGGAAAAATAATTCATATTAGGCATCTGGAGAAAAGGTTGACATTGTTTAGGGGAGGAATCTTGGTTGGTTTTATTACTTGTTTTGGGGTTTTTGGTTCTGCTTTGTCACAACAAAAGACAACTAAAGTCTCACTGAAATAACAAACAGACTGAGAAGAACAACTTTGAGGAGAAGCAGAGTCATGTCTAGAAATATTTCTCTCTCAGCAACCTAAATTTCAAAGGTCTGAGAAACTACTGGGGAAAAACATATAGGAAAGGGTCTGGTTTTTTTATATAAAACAGTTACATTCACAATGGATCAATTGATTAACTATTGAAGTGTTTCGTAAATAATCATGAAACTACCTCTGGGTCCACAAGGTCCAAGTAGACATACTAAATGTAGCAAGTGATGTCTTGTCAATGAAAATGAAAGAAAAAAGCCTTGCTTCCCCCTTAAAAAAAATAAATAAAAGTTGAGAAATTTAAATGTAAACATTTAATTTTAGATAATGGTTTTGATAATGAATTTAGATAATTATTTTGAGAGCTACAGATTAATACCGCAGAACTGGAAAACTTCATATTTGTGAAGTATTGTTTCCTTCAGGGCATTAGATTTTATTACTGATGAGATGAAGCCAGATGAAGGATCATAACCAATAATGTGGATGGACTGTCGTTCTGAAATTTTTCTCAATAGAGTATTTAAGAACACAAAATATATAATTTTTAAGTTTTTCAAAGATGTAAAGCACTGAAGAACTTTAATATCCATAAACGTTCTGCCGTACATATTATATACACTCCATGGTGTTTCTCTTATTTAGCTATCCTATATAATATTTCACTTCTAAAATTATGTTTTCTTAGGTCTATACCTTTAATTCACCATGGATAAACATTATTGAAATAATGCCCACTTTTTTTATGGAGTGTCATGTTGAAAATTACTGCAGTGATTCTCCAGACGTCATGTCAAAGTATACTTAATTTTCTTTAACATTTCCTGTTTTTTTCTGTAATGCAAATGCATCCTCTTTAAAAGAATTTCTTGTAGACATTTGAAGGAATTAAATGATCACAAGTATTCACTTGTCAGATAATGATAGCTATTTAACCTGTACTCTCATAATCCTAAGTTTTGTAAAATATCATTCTGCAATATTCTATAGACATTTCTTTTTCTTTCCATTGCTTCAAGGATGATTTTCTCAGTTTTTCAATTTCAAATTAAACAATAATGTAATATCGTTTATTACTACAATAATGTAGTAGCATAATTATGTCACATACATTAGAGGGAGAGTTGGATGAAAAAAAGAATCTTATGAAACTTCTGGGCTATTTTGTAGGCTTTTTTATGGCTTTCATAGACACCTTTTTTTGAAATAAATCATCATATTGGTACCTATGTTTAGTGCCCCTTAATCATTACTTGACGCCTTTCTTTGTCTCCTTATTGCCCTGGTGTTTTTCAGGGACAATATGAATGTGTGTGCAGCCCAAAAGAAAATTTGACGGCCATTCTCTTTTTTTTTTTATTCCATGGAATAGTATTACAGAGAANCATGGAAGCAGTTGCCAGTGTACATTTACAATGGCCACATTTGGCATTGGAATTATCTTCATGTTAGAAATGAAAGACACCTTGTTACAGGGTCAAAGGGCATTGGGTATACACATTTTTAATACACATGAATGGTAACATGTGAAAACAAGTATATACATACTCTAAATTATTAAAGCCATTTTAGATTAGCTCTGCATACGTATATTGATTGACATTCATTAATCGAATCCAGAAAAAAATCAAGTTCCCATAAATTTTAATTTCCCTTCCTATATGTATACACAATTGTAAGATTTATCTTTTCAGTCATCTGTAGTATGATATTAATTTTTTTCTATCATCAGTAGCACAGTTTTGATTCTATACATTTAATTTTTTTTAAAATTTTAATCTATAGATTACATTAAAAATATGTGATGAATTACAGTTCCTGAAATGACAAAAAAAATATACAGATTAGGAAAAGCCCCTTTTTTTGTTCATTTGTTAAAATCAAGCTCAATTCCACTACAAAGTAAAGGACTCTATTATCTTGAAAATACTTGGGAAATCTTGCAAAAAAAAAGAAAGAATTTAAATACCTGTAAATCAATTTTATTTACCCCATAAACGGGTTCTCAGCTCAAGTAACAAGAGCCAAACACATTGTATTTTTGTGATGCAGCTTTAGAGATGCATTTGCATATTCATCATATTCCTTCTACTTTCTTTGTCCTTTTCTGGTTGTCATTGCTGAATTAGAGCTTACATTCTGACTGCCACATGTAAAACACACATTTTCCAAGAGTGCAAAGGGAAACCAGATCCATGGACTGCCCGTGATGTCTGCCTTACCTGCACACGATTTACAAGATCACAATTCAAACCAAGCGGAAAGGATTTGTAGGACCTCCACTCACAGTGCAGGACCAAGTAAATTCTTAAGGTACTTAATGTTGTTTATTGGTACAGAAATGATGCACATAATATTCTCCAAAAGTCAATCCTTCTGATAAACTTGAGCTCTAGAAAATTCTTCATTTATTTTTAATACATGGAATATGCTATTTTGCTTCTCAGACTACTCTCTTTTACAATGACTCACAACTGAAAAATTATAGCTTGGTTAGAAACAATGTATAGATGGAGCAGAAAACAAAATATGAAACATGAAATGGAAATGTCAGCTGGGAACTACCAAGCAACTCTCAGCATCGCTTGTGTTTAAATAGAAAGAGATATTTAGCATTTAGCATGTCACAGTCTGTCATTTTATTTGTAGCTCCAAAACTTTACTTTCTGTCTTCAGAGTAGAAGTTGTTCATTCTCTTTTATTTTATATGTCTCTGTTTACGTCAGATACAGTTTGTTATTCTATCAAAGTATTGGAATACAAATTGGTGAGAAACTATGTGTGATCATTTCAAATTGATTATAATTCATATCACACTAGTCTCATTTTAGAAAAATGACAGAAGTAGGAGTTCAAATCCATGTTAATCACTTTTATCCAAATGGTTGTCAGTTTTTGTATATTAAAGGCTTCTTCAAAACACTCTCATCACATAAAGAATTTTCTATAAAGCACTTCTAAAAAGTTATATTTGTATTTTTTCAGTTACTTAGATTTTTTTTCATCATTAAAGTGTAAATAAGATGTAATGTATGTATCTCACTGTAATGTTATGAATCTCATGCTTTTCCAGTGAGAAAAGAAACAGCAAACATTATCAGCAATTTTCACAGGTATAAAAGCAGTACCTGAACCTACACTCCATCTGACCCAAGAGCTAAAAGGGGAGGAAGAATGGGAGAAAAGCCAAGACAAGGCAATGCAAGGCACAGAAGATGAAGTCCTATATATCTGAACAGAAGGATCTAATACAAATCATGATGAAAAGTGTGCAGTCAGAATTAATTAGTTCATCATGTTTTGCTTTAATTGAGAACAGCAGCCATTTTTGTGCCAAACATCATGCTAGGAAATACTGTCATACTACTCTTAGAATCATTCTTATTGCTTTTAATTTATGCACTTTTGAAGAGCAGTGGTTAATAATACATTCTGGGTTGGAGTAAATTAAGATTCAAATTCTTTTTCATTCAATCATTTTCCATGACATCATGAATTTATTTCAGAGACAGCTATTCAGGAAGACTTCAAAGATTGACTACAACTTCAGATATCTTGAAACAAATTGTAAAACCTAAGCTAGTAACCAATATCGAGGGTACCTGGGTTTTAGTAATAGAAGATCCCTGGACTGAATGCTAAGAATCTAGAGGCATGATTCTTTGGAAGGAAGTTTAACCATTTAAAAATAAATTCCATTTGTTTTCTGCTGCACTGTATTAGAAATGGCAAGAGTGACAACACGGACTCTCAAGCCTAGTTGCAAAAGAGAGCATGTTTTGTTCTTCAAGATCCATTTTTATAGACAATTCCAAAAGGGTCTGAAAGAGTAAAACTTTCACTGTCTCTCAAACCAACATAAGATCATCCCTGGACAGTTAGGAACAACTCCGCTTGACTGTTTCTTGCAAATAAAGAACAAGGAGACAAACAACACCTGTGAACATTGTTTTTTTTTCTCCAAGGACTGTTTGAGTTCCTCCTCACAATTTCTCAGGCCTCAGTTTCTCAGGCCTAGTGTGAGAAAGTTATATGACTTAATTTCAAACAGACATTGTGCTGCCTGCCTGATGTCTTGCGTTCAGCATCCACAGTCATCAAGGACCAAGAGAAAAGAAGAATTCAAGTTGTAAAAGAGTCTGTTTTGATATATATTTAAGGGTGTCATTTATATTAATTTTGGAGTTCATATATAATTTTGACACTGAAAAGGAGGAGAACATAGGTAGTGTTGAAAGCAGGATGGGTCCCACTTCTTTTGCTCAGAATCTGTGAGCAAAAATCTCCCTCCCACAACTACACACATACACACACTAAGATCAACAGTGTACTGAAGCCAGCTTGAAAAAAAACCCGAAGTAACTTCCCTATTTTTCACTAGGTATTCTATAGATTACTTAACAGATTTACGGAGAAATGTTTTTACTCCTTGAATGCTTTTCAATTTTTTTTTCCTCCCTAGAACAGCTTGATCATCATTACCTTTTCACTGCTATAGGGCTTTCAGGCTGACCAATAAAGACATTCAGCTAAAAGAAATCATAGCACCATAGAATATTGAGTTTGGGTGGTAAGGGACTTTAAATATCATTTAGTTTCAATCCCCCTGCCATGGGCGGCTACACCTTCCACTAGAGCTGGATACTCAAAAAGCCCCATCCAACCTGGCATTGAAAGCTTCCAAGAATAGGGCATACACAATCTCTGTGGACAGCCTGTTCCAACACCAAAATCCTCATAGTAAAAAATTTCTTCATAATATTTATCCAAGTAATTAAACGTTTTTATGTTTCTTACAACATTTACTCTGCTAATTATTATTTGTGTTTACATATGATGAGGATATGGAAACCCCGTATTGGTTTAGGGAAGTTACAGTAAAGGTAATCTGTCTTTCCTTATTCATTTGAAAATTCAAATTTTCCAAAATCTAAGAAGAATTTACCACAATAGTGATCTTTATAATTCTATTCAACCAGGCCAGTAAAAGACCTCTTAATACACTCTCTGTCTCTTTTTTATCACCTGGACATTTTTTTATGAGTGTCCATAGTGAATCCTGAATGTCAGCACTGTCAAATCTTTGATATCCAGTACAAGAATCTTTCTACACAATCTGTCAAAATCTGTCAAAAATTTCCTACATGACTTCTTTTTGTCACATGTGGCTTTAAGAAAAGGAAGAGAAACAACAGAAACTGGAGGACAGCACAGTGTGGTGCATCTGGTCTACTCTAAACAAATTGATGTCCTCTCCTTCTCTTCCACATTTACCATCATTACCTGAAGAGAAGCCTGAGTATAGGTTGGTGTACCTCAGCGTGGGCACAAGATAAGTTCACAAGCACGCCCATGAACTTCTCTTCTCAGAAATCCCTTCAGCTTTCAGGCATACAGACTGCCTTTGTTTTTCTTCATTTGTTTCTAATTTATTTTGTGTATTTGGTCATAATTTTTTATGATTATTTAACAATTTATTATTTATTTTTTTTCCTTTTTAATGGATCATCAAAATTGTAAGTTGCAGCCTTAAGTCAAATATTATATTTATTGTCCACCCATGAGTACAGAGAAATTTAGCTGTAAAGCTAAAAGCAGAGTGTAGCTAATGGCTAGAGATTAAAAAAAAATCAGTCTAACCAGACACCATTTGAAAGTGTGTTTAAAAGTGCCAGATATTAAACTCATAGCTCAGACAAAAGATTCTATATGCACAGTAGAAAGGATTCTCCTTCAAAATACAGGTCAATAATGATATTCTATAGCATAGGGATAACATATTTATATAATAAAAAATTCATGCATGTTACTATACCATTATTTCAATTAAGCATAGCATAGAACAACAACATAAATTGTTGAATCATTGAATGAATCAGTCCTCAAAGAGGTATCAGGCAGCAATGCTGGGAGACAAATTATTATTACTGGATGAAGTGTCTCTTGAATGAAGAATTTAGCCACTAATGATCATTAACCATCCATTTTGAACTATATACACCACTTCAAATACCCAACAGATAAACTGGTTAAATATGGCGTTTTAAAAACCCCACCACTTTATCTAAATTCAGCATAGGTTTTTTTTCCCCCATGGGAAATGAGTAAATTACATTTTTGACAGACAAAACTGTACTCCCTCTGATTTAGAAAGCCAATGAAGACAACTTAAATACGAATATGTCACAGCCAAGGAGAAAAAACACCCCTACTATTTAACAGAACTGTAAATATTTCTGCCTTTACAAACAACTTGTGCATACACCAGTAAGCAATATCCTCTAGTAATTCTGTCAAAAAGACCTAAAATAAATGTACTGAGTTTCTTGGCATTTTTCCACATTAAATGAATTAGTCCTGTACACTCCTGATTACAATATCTATACATGCATAGAAAAACTTAATGGAAAATGAGCTTCCCTCTTTTATTCTTTGGACTGTTAACATCTGGCTAAACAAGAAGTAGTGCCTTATTTTTTATAAAATTTAAACTTAATAATTTATTTTGATCTTCCCATTGAAATAAGGTGATGACATACCCCTTAATAGTGGGTTGTCACAAGTAATGTTAAGATAAATAGATGATGCACAGTTAAACACTAATTTTTCAAGTTGTCTGTTAGGAATTACATTCTGAAGTGTGAAGATTTCCGGTGAAACAGAAATTGTCATAACACTCTTGTAGGCCTGAGAAATTAGAGTGAGTTAGTCTCCTCCTTTGGTGCTAAATACGAATTTGAGAAGATGAAGCTTTTACATTCAAATGGAAATCTTCTTAGCTGATGGTTTTGTTTCTGTTTACTTAATTCTTTGAAGGCATTTATTCTATGTTTTCTTTTAATTTCTTTGAGTTTTTTTCTCTAAAAAATACCATCATCTAGTCAGGCTACAGGCAATATATTATTGCAAATAAATTTCTAAATGTATAACTTGTAAATTTTTCATTCAAAGTCAGATTATTTTAAATTAAATGTCACTTCTTTTGCTAAAGAATTGTGAAATTTCACCTTTTTTGTTTGGTTACTAAAACATAAACCTCTCAAGAATTATTTCAAATGAAAGGCAATACTTTATCACAATATTAGAGAAATCATCGGTATGTAAAACATAGTACAATTATAATAGTGTTTAATTATAATATCTTCATGTAAAATGTATTACAGTTATGACAAAAAAATTTCTTAGTGTCCCTGGTCAACTGCATTCTGTTAATATTTCAAGGGAATGCACATGTACCACTTTTAGCACCCTTATACTTCCTAAAATTTTAATAAATTCCACATAAGCAGAAGCCAAGTTTTTATTTTGAAAACAGAATAGCATATACTCAATCATCATAGATAAAGTATAGTTACTGGCTTCAAGAGCTACTGACATCGCTGCTCTCTTTGTGGTTTTTTTTTTGGTTTTTTTTTTTTTGTTTTGTTTTTTTTTAAGGTGGAAGAATGTATTGTTAATTATGACATGAAATCAATTATGTTATGGAAATAAAAAGGCATGCAAAAACCCCAATTTTTGCTCTACCATTTAGCTTAGAGAACTTGTCCATGGTCTATTCAATAAGATCAGAAGGTAATTTCCAGCTCACAAGAAAGCTCCCTAACCTTCAGACAGCAGAGAAGATAGGAGAAAGGAGAGGCAGCACGTTTCACCTGACTGTTATACAGATGATCAAAAAAGAGGACTTAATACCATTCACAGAAACAGAAGAGATTTGAAAAAGAGGTTATTTTCTCTTTTAGTGGTGCTGAACTTACAGAGAAGAATTTCATACCTATATGACTTATTTTAATTTTGGCAGAGAGCAACCAAATCAAATCTTTAAATTTTGCACTTAGAGAGTGTAATTACTATGATTTTTTTTTTTTTATTTCCCTGCACCCAAACCCCCACACTCCCTGCCCTGTCACCCCCCAACCTCCCTACCCCAACCCCCAGCCAGTCTTAAGTAACAGAAATGTTACTATAAACCTCTTTATACTAGGATGAAATATGCAGGACAAGAAGGGTGTTGCAAGGAAAGGAACTATTTTGTAACAGTGGGTCAGATACAGAAATTTTAAGACTGAGAGCTAAATTCTTTGAAATCATGCCAATTTGGATTTGTGCAGCACATTACTTCAGTTGACTTCATGGGTCATCCTAAACCTTGCAAAATCAATGTTTTTTCAGCTGAGTTCAAAGATGTTAGGATATCTTCTTGGAACTTCAAAGACTATGAAGTGTCATAGCCCCAAGCAAAGAAATATTACTAAGAAATATTAATAATGTGATTATATATATAAAATAATGTGTCATGTAAGCACACTTAAACACAGTGGATAAAGTACTGCTGCTACTTCACCCATATTGTTAGTTAACTAGCAAGAAACCAGAGAACTTTATCTGGATCAGGAAAATCATCAGAAAACCGACTAGATCACCACAGGCTTTGGAATAATACCCACTCCTACTGTTTTATATAGGTACTGAAAACATTGCAAGAGGAAGTTCAAGGTCATTCAGGTGAAATTTCAGGGCCCTGGGAAGAATGTTTTTTTTAAATAAATGTAAGTTGTTAATGATGTGAGAAAAATGCTGACAAATGTAGCACCTGCAAGTAGCTAAACATCTGGATAGTTAGGATTTTATAATTAAACACCATTTTTACTTACTTTCCCTTTGTTCTTAATGGCATAAACATGAAAATTGATGCAGTCATATTTGATAGATTCACATATCTTTTATAACATTTTATAACTTTAATTTCTTGATTTCTGCTCACCTCTGTTTTCAAATGGACACTTTATCAAACTCTTTTTTCAGTTGAAATACTTTTAATTTTGTTGTGGATAACAGATACCTGCATTAATAATTAAGAGAATCATTAATAATTTAGCTTGTGAATTACAGGGGAAAAAAAAAAAGCTCAATTCACTTGTCTTGAAACAAATCAGAATAGATGTGGTCTATCGATTTATTAACAATAGACAATTAATCAGCAGTCATTGAACTACACATTCAGGATCAATATCCTAGAAAACTTTCCTCAATTCATGGTAGAATTTCCAATCCCCAACCCAGAATCACAAACAAACCTGCTTCTCCCTGGGGTAGATGTGAGTGCTGTTTTTTATGCATCCCAGATGATCTCTACCCCCCTACTACTGTATATACTCATCAGTGTGTCAGAAATACATGATACCAGGCACATAAACCTGAAATGTGGGCACCCATGTAACACCCCACTAGCTGAAGTGCAGCTGCCCACTACAGCTTTCAGGAAGGCTGCTGTGCCCAATCTGGACAGGAGTTGAAGTGTCACAGAATGATTTCTGGCAACATCAAACAGGTTTGACTGCTGCTCAGACACCCTCTTCTCTGACAGTCTCCTGTGTGCTTCAGAAGTAAAACTTGAAAAAAATGTGGGAAATATTGTGATCTCTAAGTGGCTCCAGTAATCTCTGTTTTGACAGCTATTTTGTCCCTCAAATCTTTATTTCTCCACATTGATTGTTAGAGAATTCTGGTTGATTAGCACTACTTTTGATCAAAAAAATCCTACTAGCATAAATTTTCCTATAGTGTTATGGACAAGACTTTGAAGTTTCAGGTCACTTCTAAATACCCAGCCAGAGTGGGAATAGAAACAATATCTTGTGGAGCACTGCATGTTGCACAGTAAGCAGAGGAGAGAGATTTATAAACATGTTGTTTCTGTTGTGATGAAAAAAATCTTGGTCAGTTTGTGAATAAAATAAAATAATGATTATATTTGCAAAATGTTTCTCCTTCATCTGGCTGTTCTGAATTTTCATTTAAGGACATAAAGTTGTTTGGTTATTAAGACCAAATTTCCACCCTAATTCAGAAATTATTGAAACATTTTATCATTGACTTTTATCACTTCTTCTTGCCTGGCAAAACAAAGGCATGATCCAAAGCTGGAGAAATACTGGCCATATTTGTGCCTGGGAGAGTGATTCCTTTTCCCCAGATGAAATGGTGCAGAGGAGCTACATTCCATAGAGTGTATATCCTGTGAACTATGAAGTCAACATATCTCTATGACACAAAAATTAAAGTGAATTCTCTGGTACTCTAAAAAATAAATCTTTATTTTATGTGAGGCTGTGGATTTTGATTCTTCGTGTGCTGTGTAGAGCATGTGCATTTAATAGAGTCATGACAGTTCTGGATGGACTATGTAGGGTGTTTAAGGAACTGATCCCTACAGAGCCCTGCCTATACACTGACTTGAATCCTGACAGGGATCTCACACATGCCTTGGACCCTGTACACATTGAACTGACAACCTGCTGCCAGCTGATGACTGAACCTATTTACTAGCACCAGACCTGCTCTGTTCTAGTTGTTCAGGAAGATCTGTGGATCTGTGTCGGTCACTGAGGGTATTTCCTTGCCCTTGGCCTCCATCTCTCCACCCCTTCAGGAGCAGGCCACTATTTCTGCTCCCTAACTATCTGCCACAAAAGAATTTGTAAGTCTCAAGGCTGCACTGTGAAGACAGATCACAACCATTGTTTACTACATCTTATAATAATTAAGCTGTTATTCTTTTTATTGAGCTGCTGTTGTTTACAGAAATAACTTTACAGAGTAACTCTGAGTGCTTCACAGCTCAGACCGCCTCTCATTCATAGAAATTTGTCTGGATCATCATCTGAGAACCCTACACCAACATTTTACTCAGGTGCCAAAGTTCAGTAAGGTGTGCCACTAGTTTCTTACTTAGTGGTTGGAAGATACCTCTATGAGTCTTATGTTTTACTAGACATATAAACGTGGGAACCTGTAATCTCTATCTACAGAGGCAACATGTAGAGCTGTTGCCTTTTGGATGATGTGGTTGGAACTATAGAACACTTTGCTGAAGAAGATGTTAGTAGCCTTGAAAACATTCAGGTGCTTCTGCGACTCTGACTTTGTCAGTTCTTGCAGCTTCAAAAGGACTGACGGTTGCTGGAGCAATTCAGTTCCTGGGAAACTTTCAGAAATTATCCCTCAGCACATTATTTTGCTTTTTTTGTCAGCGTGCTCTTTTTTGGTAACTGTTTCTCTGTATGCATAGAGAAGCACAGATTTACATCTAATGGATCTAGCTAACAAAAGTGTTCTTTGGTATGTGGGCACATGATATCAATGCCTGTGCAACAGGCATTCAATATAATGAAAAAAAAAAAGAAATTGAAACAAAAGCTAAACATCTTGGACAAGTCTGATGATCAAAGAAAACATCTCTGTATCTAGAATAATGCCTTTTTTTTCCCAGGCATTTGAATTAAAAGAGAATATTGTTCTGATAAAGCTTGAAAGGTCAGAGACAGACTTGATGCTTCAATGCTTCTCTGACAAATATGATCTTCTCAGGGCAAGGTTTAAATTTTGGAAAATACTTGCATTCTTTTATTAGTAAAATCATCATTCTTTTTACAGTGTGTTTGTGGTCCATCCTTTTCATTTCACTGTTGGTTTATTTCTTTTTCTAAGGTGCTCTGATATTCTCCGTTTCCTGCCCAGCCATGAGAAAAGTAAATTAGACAGAGCTTTCAGTGTAGGACCTTGAATAATTTTTTATTCTCAACTTGGTTGTCATGCCTAGCCGATCTACTGTTTCAGCATCATTAAAACTGAATGTAAATGGATATATGATACAGTAATGAACAAATGAAATGTTTCTTCCTGAGAGGTGTTAAACTTTACCATTTAATATATTTTGCAAGTATCTGCATTACTTAAGACATGCTCTTCCATGATGCATTTACAGAAGTAGAATTTATTGAAGACAGAGTATCTGCAGGATCTAAATCAAAATTAAATAAACCCTTTCAGATTAACAGATCAGGCAATTAACAGATTGGGTAAGTGTCCCTCCACCCCCTGAAAAGAAAGGGAGCTTGTTGTTGCCGTTATATTAACTTTTAATGCTCATATTATCACCATTCTGTTTTCTTGTGTGTATCATGGGAAGGAGGACCATATGAATAAAGTAAGGGAAGTGTCAGAAATATTACGTTGTTCTTATAGACTATATAGTGAGCATAGAGAAAATAGAGCTACTGTTAAAAATCCTCTTCCATTAAATTAATGGAATTAAATTTTTAATTAATTAATTGTTTTTTCCCACTTTATTCTTTCCAGAGGTGAGAGTCAGACTCATCTATTACTTTGCTATTCCCAGAAATAATACTTTTATTGCAGCAATTTTCCTGATAGACAGTTAAACATTTGCCATAGCGTTTTTCATTCTGGATAATTTGATCACTGTGGGGCATGTTGTGCATAATTTTACAAGAATGGAGCACAGAAATTTACATTACACAAAACAGTTTCAACTGAAAAACTACTAAGAAGAAATAAGACACAAGAAAAAACATTCCCTGACTGTTTTACAAAGGATGGCAAAGCAAATTGAAAAGGAATGATTTATGCACTTTTTTGCATATTCCTTCCTTGGATACTTTTGGTCACACTGAGGTGAGACTGAATCAATGCCCACGGCTTACTCAGGTTTGTGTGGCAGGTAGAACATAGCAGGGGGTGAAATGAATTCATCTTTCTGTCTTCAACTGAACTAAAAGCAATTTTATTCTTCCCATGTGGTCACTTGAGGTGCTTGTCATGTTCAAGCTAATGATATCAGGCACCCTCAGGTTGTTTAAGTATTCATGAAGTAATTAAATTCTCATTAACATATAAATAAAAGAAAACTGAAAACAAGTTTAGGAGGCACCTAACATCTGTTCTAATGCTTTTAAGTATTAAAATGTGCCACATACAGAAGGAAAAGTGCATTCTGTTCAGGCAAGTATTTTGCATAGATTATTTATAGAAACTGTAATTAAAATGATTTGGCATATTAAGTAAAATTAACAGTAAAGCATTATTTAGGTGGTTCAGTGTCTCTGACACTTAAATAAGAAATTTAATATAGGAAAGAGAGAAGTAAAATTAATTTTTATTTGTTCTGAGGTCCAGATAAAATAACAACAATGGCTAATGTATTCCCTTAGAATTAGAGAAATACAAATAATCTCACACTGCAGGCATACTTCCAGCTGTTCTTTCAAAATACATTGATTTTTAATAATAAAATGCTACTGACATTTGAAAAAACCAACAATTCCACAAAATGACTTGTAAGTTTGCTATTATGTTTCTTTAAATTGAATTTAATGCACGATATTGTCATACAACTTGAAACTTCAGTTCAGACACAACTTTATGCTCTAAAATTAATTTTTCCTTCTAACATTAAGCAGTTTACTTCTTTAGATAATTTTTCCCTAGAAACTATTAGAGAAGATATGTTTTACCTATTAATGAAATGTGTGCCCTGTGTTCTATACCATGCCACTGCACTTTTTTGTATGATAGAAATAGCTAATAAAATTAAGTAATCTTGAACCATAGTTTGAGATTGATAGGCTGACAAATAGCAAAAGAGATAGAAAAATCTGATAAAAGAATCATCAGGATGTGTTAAAATAACCATTTCATCAAACAGATACAGCTCAGGAAGAATACATTCCTGAGAAGTAAATCTTCCAAACGTATCTTTGAAGGGAAATATACTGAATTGATCGTGTTCTTTTTTTGTTTGTAAAAACCTCTGTCTTGTTTTTTAGCATATTAAAAATGTATTCTGTACCAGTCTAATTTTATTTTGATCTAATTGACCTAGCACAAAGTACATAAGGTGCACACTTATATTGCCCTTACTTTTAACAAAGTGGAATGTATAACCAGAGAAATTTAACATTTTTTTACTGTTTATGTTATATTGTTCATTTCAAAAAGCAGTATTTCATGCCTTATTCCTTGCCTTATTTCATGCCTTTCTTCTTACTGTGATGCCTACAGAGGGAAATGTATGCCAGTTATGCAATGTGTTTGGTGCATGCTGAAAAGGATATATTGCAAAAAAGGGCACATAGACCTTCCTGAAATAAAATGATAAACCTACTTCTTTTTTTCTGGTTTTAACTGTGGCAGACAAAATCCAAGTAATTTAAAAATAGCAGTCAGTTATCATTATAAACACAAAACAGCTATTATTCTTTTTATAAAGAGTGCTATTCATTACCAGTTACAGCATTTACAAGCAACACATGAAAATGTTCCCCTCTTTGTGTGGTTCAAAACCTGTTATGAACTCATATCAGTACCTGTCAGCTGTTATGATTAGCAGAGACTAATATTTTCTTATGCATTATAGCAGTGAAAGGAAATGATGTGTTATTAGACCCTAGAAAAAAAAAAAAAAAGGTCCAAAACCCATACAGCAATGAAGACACTAGCTGAAGCCTGGATAATTGCAATCTCATACTGGTAAAAGCTCATAAAAAATTAATTCAGTAACTCATGAAACAGGAACCGAGACTTGGTTCTTACATGCCTACAGGACAAGGAAATTAAACATTACAAAGCTTGCTTCAGAGAATGTCTGCCCCAGAGCAATTATCTGTGCTTACCTTGGAATCCCTACTGATCTTAGATTATCTCACAAGACACATGAGACAAATACTGCCAAAACAAGCTCTAATCTTTTTATGAACCTGAAATAGGGAGCAAACTCTTGAAGCTTGTATGAATATAAAGCATCCATATTGGTATAATTTCTTTAATGTGGGGATCGGTAGTGAGCACACACTTTCATGCAGTGCTGGTTCTAAATAAGAACTCATCTTTCATAACTATTAGTCAAAACACTATTTTAGAAACCTTCATGAATAGATTTTAATTCAAGACTAATCCATTCTGGATCCAGGGTTGAGTTGTGATGGAGAAAAGATGGTACAATCAGTAGTTGTTGACCACATTGGGTATATTTCATAAAAATGTTGCCAGTGTCTGTAAATAAAGACATACTGGTCTATATAAAACATGGTTTAGCCATACTGCTGTCAGGAAATAAAACCAAGTCTAGAGAATTTACAGTTCCCTCTAGAAAAGGATGTTCTCCGTTGTTTCCTATTAAACAATCCTCTCTCTCTTTAGTGCAATTTCTGCTGCCAGACACAGTTACATTGAACATTACACTGACCCAAAGTGTATTTATCAGTAAATCAAACTGATTTTTCAATTGTACATGTACTTTGCTAAATTTGAAAAGACAGACCTCAAAGACTCACTTGATATCTACACAGTACTTGTACACTCACACACTGGCTGTGTTTCTGACAACTGCAGATTTCTCTGAGATACATAATTTCTAGTGAAATAGCTCTATGCATGTGAATGGAACTATTCCACCCCAATTCTTCAAGGTCATAATTCAAGGTCTTAATATTTTTTATTGACTAAATTATGCAATTGGTTTATTCCAAAATGGAGCAAGGTGTCAGGATACAGAAAACTTTCAACATTTCTCTGCAAGAGAGAGCTTTGGACAAATTTTAAGATGTTTTTGTTCACATAGACAGTAGTCTTAATTTTTTTTCAAGCAGAAATCATCTAGATATCAAATGCTGAAATAACTTTGAGAATAGGAGTTTAACTCGATGTGTTAAGACATCACAAACCAAAGCAGGGTTAGAGCTCAGCATTCTGGATTGCTGCTATGACCCTGGTGAAACTAAGCTTCTGTGTCTCCATTTGGCTGTAATTGAAGAACCTTTTTCCAATGCACCTTGTTGATTCCTTATCGGTGAGATCATTGCTTTACCCATCTGGTTTCATTTTTGACTCCCATCTCACTTCCCTTCATGGAACAGGCTGCCCTTGCTGCTCCCTCATGAGATTACTCTCTTCCCACTCTGTGCGATTCATAACAAGGGTCATTGTTTTGACCAGTTTGTGGTAGGGAGTACACACTTTGTTTTCACTACATCAGAGAACCATGTTCTTTTTACTTTCTTATCATGGGTTTAGCAGTCCCTTGAAATTCACAGTAGAACACCAAAACCAAGTCCCTGATGCTAGGATCAAATGGATAAAAACTTACACATTGAGAAAATATAATATATTAATTAGTTACAGTTTTGGAGAGATAGTATTTTTAAAACAAAACAAACCTATAAGAAAGATCATTCTTCCTGAAAGAAATCACTTTTCACTTATAGAATGTATAAGTAAATCAATGCCAAAATAAGTTGGTCATGTTGTTATCCACATTAGTGATATTAAAAAAAAAAAGCTAACTCTCAAAATAAATGGGAGATAATAGAAATCAGTGGAGCACACAAAAAGTGTTTTATTTTAAGTAGCAAATGAATTTTTTCACCACTTGCCAAAGGGAAATCCCGTATTGAAATCTTCAAGTCAAGACTGGGTGCATTCTTGAAAGGGATTTTTAGCTCAAACACAAAGCATGAAGATAAATATTGGAGTGATTCTATGACCTACACTACATAGGCAGTCAGAATAAATGATTTAATATTCCCTCCTGGCCTTATAAGTGGTTCATTTGTCATAATCTGCAAAAACCAGTCACTCCATAAATTATTTCTGAATTTTAAGAAAGAACTAGATAATTAAATAAATACATAGGATAATTAAACAGTATCAGGTAATCTGATCAAGTCTCCTCTCCATTCTGCTTACAAAGATCTGGGATATTAGACTTTCTCACAATTCCAGATATATTGTTAGTATTTCTCTGGTCATGAAAGAAAGGAAAAAGATCATACATTCAATATTTTTTCAAGTGATTAATAGATTTCACTACTGAAACACTCTTCATAAATGTTCTTCTTCTTTAACCTAACAAGTCACTGCAGAACAAAACAAGCCAATTAAAAAAAAAAAAAACAACAACATACATACAAATGCTAGCTTAATCTCTCCAGTTTCTCCAAGGCTCTAAAAAATATTACAGTTTATGATCAGTTAGACGGGTATTGTATTTTAAGGGATCCTATAGGATTTTTAACCAAAATAGCCCACAAAGTATAGCTTAAATTCAGAGAAATATATCAATAAAATTAGCTAACCTAAGAGTAACTGTACTTGGTACTTTTTATTTAGGATGTTGCTTTTTTCAGAAGAGTGGGAGAAAAAAAAAAAAAACACCAGAATAATTAAGAACAAAGATATCTTTTTCTTTTATATATTTTTTAATTTCTTTGAGGTATTCTATTGATATATTTATTAACATTCATTATCAAGTCTTTAGCATAACACAGCCTAGTCCTAAAGAGTGAGGTACATAAAAGTAAGGCAAGCATGAGAGGAGCATTTTTGTGATGTATATGATTCTCAAAGAAACCAACCAAAACTAAAAGGCAAGAGTGGTACAGAATTGGACAGAAATTCATGCATCCTGATCACTCTTACTAATGGAATTGGTAGCAAATCTAGTCTACACTTTAAGCACGTAAGCGAATGAAAAAAAAATTACATGAAAAATTTTGTTTAGTTAAGGTCACAGAAGCAAAATAATCTTTAGAAAATGTGTTTCTTCTTGTTGATTACTTCCAGTGTGGCAAAAGAGTGGCAAATATCTTTTCTACCAGAAATTTGGCAATTACTACTTTTTTATCTTTAGTCATTGTTCATAGTCTTTATTATTCCTTCTTCTGATGTAGTTGAATAATGTGTTATTTTCTATTTCAATTTTTTTTTTTAGTCATTTATTTGTACAGACGTAATTGGGGATAGTCTAGAATTATTCTTTTAAAAATTTAAATAAAGGATTTTTTGTTACATTATGCCTAAGTATCCAAATATATGAATGACAGTTTTAGGATATTTTAAGGGAAAAAAAATGTTTTAACTTCTGAGTATAAATTATATTTGTTGAAGATCAAGCATCCCTTTCCTCACTTTTTTTAGGATAAATAGAATGGCCATCCCTGTTAACGGACAACTGTTCATATTAAAAAAGTCCCTGCCTTCCATGGAGGTCAGTCAAAGTACAGGGACAGCACATACTGTCATTGCAGTTTCCTCAGCTTAGGAGTTTAAAAACGCACAAAGAGTCCTGTAGTGGTTATCACATTCGCCTAATTTTCATTTTAGTGGAATAGGATTAAAAGAAAAGCAAAACAGGTTCAATTCAAAAATAGAAACAGTTAGATTTATTAACATACAGTAAAGGTAAAACAAACAAAAACCAACTACGAAACCCTCTCAAAAACAAACCCCCTCCTCCCTAATAACAATCTACTTGTCCATGAAAACAATGCAAAGAGACAAAACATCAGAACTCTCAAGTCAGTAGCACTTAATAAAATAGTCTTTCATTCAGTCTTTTGAGAGAGACAAGTCCCTCCTGATTCTTCTGGTAACTTTCCACAAGAGACACAGTCTGTTTGTGGCTTCCAGCTCTTATAAACACAGCCCGCCCGACACTGTATCTGTGAGCTTCCCAAAATGTAGCTTTTTATATGACTACATAAGGGCTTGTGGATTTTAAAGCACGGGGTTTCACCTTTTAAAGATGCACAGCTTCACAATAAAGGACTTCTTATTCTTTACTGGTGACGAGGTTCCAAGACATCTCAATAGGATCACTGCATCAATTTCTACTTCAACATCCATTTCAGAAAACTTCAAATATTATAGTTTCTAACTCAAATGTCCACTCAGTAAAAATCAGACACCCTTGCTTGAATCTGGAAAAGCACCTCCCCAGTTTTTAATCCAGCAAAAAAAAAGGAAGAATTATAGTCTGTTACCATGAATTAAGGAGATTTAAAGCCCCAAACTAAGGCAACTTGTCATCTTTCCCACTCAAAAAGTCATCCTTTCTTTACTGACTTTGATATCTTCATATAATCCCTTTGCATGCCTCCGATTTAGCCTTTCTTCTCTCTTTGAGGAGGGGTAGAGTTTGAAACAGTCTCAGTCGGTGTTAAGAAAGAGTTAATGTTCAGGAACCTGCCCGGGCTTGTACACGCCACGTGGTCTCAGCCGCAGCTGCGCCATCTCTGAAAGCGGCAGATCCGCGAGATGTAAAAAAGCTCAAAAAAGGGAGCCTGAGTCTTTTCTCCTTTTCCACCCCTCGGTCTTATGGGGTGCGTTTTTAACTCAGCCTGGGCTCGGTGCTGCTCTCCGGGGACCCGGGGGCTGGAGGAGGAGGCCGGGGCCATCTCCCCCTCTCTGCGGCGTCCGCCGAGCTCAGATGCCCTAGATCGCCCGGCTCTCTGGAGGGCTGGCCCTGATCTCGGCCCCTCGGCCCGGCCACGGCTCCCGGGGACTCCCGGGGACTCCCGGGGCCTCCCGGGGCCCTGGGGCCTGGGCCCCCTCCCGGCCCGGCCGCGATGTTACCTCATGGCAGGGGTCCGCGGAAAGAGAGCGGGTCTCCCAAGATTCCTGTTTTTTAAGCGGTGTCCCAGGGGGTGTACACTTTTTACCTGATTGGCCAGCTTAGCTGTTAGTTCCAAAATGGATTAACAATTGGTTTTTCCTACCATTTATGCTAAACCAATACAAGTCTGCTAAAAGCAAACAAAACCATTCTAGGACTATTCAACTGTTTTGTGGCCTCAGGGTGGTTCTGGAAGGTAGTATAGGCTTTATGACTATTAAACAGACTTTTTATATATATGACATTGATCTATATCTCTTAGTATGGATTTTAGAGACAACTGAAGAGATCTTCTTTATTAAGGATGACTTTGGTATGCCTTTATTATGCTATTTTATTTACACTTTGTATTATTATTTTCATATGAATACTTTGGCTATATTGGATTTGTGCTGCAGGATATACATTGTCATCTAGCAATCTACTACAACACATCAATGAACTTTGTTAAAGAGATTTTTTGCTCCAAAATGTGGCAAGAATGATTTCACTGTTTAACTGGTTTTTTAGGCCAGACCACTAAGTAAGAAATCTCACATTTGGTTGGTACAAATAGTTCCTTTTCTATAGACACTTGCTTTCTAAAACTTCTTTTCAAATTAATTCTTCAGAATTACAAAATTGCTGAAGTTATGGATACATAGATTCAACTTTCTATTAAAAAAAAAAAAAAGATTTCTTGAAAACACACACAAACAGCTACTGAGTGCTCTGACAGTAACAGAAGAGGAAGTATAAAACTAATTTTCCCATTCTGTTGGAGTCTATTTTTGGTTACATTAACAAACACCTTTACTGTCAGTCTCATCTATAGAGTTAGAACAAAATGTTAGCATGCATTTATCAATCACAGATTTGATGCATTTCTAGCGGACCAAAGTAAAGTTGAAAAGGAGACTGAAGGGCAGTTTTTTTCACATAAGGAAAGAATCAGGTCATTTTCCCAAAAAGGTACTATGAAATAAAGATTTAACAAAATGTGTGCCAACATAAAATTCTCTGCATTCATAACTGGTATGTTTATTTTAGCAAGTGTGAATGGTAAAGACCACAATATCTGTTCACTCAAAAAAAAACCCAAAAAACCCCACCCACTAAAACCAAAAAACAACCAAACATAAAAACCCCAAGAAAACAAACAAAAATACAAATCCCACCTTTTAACTTCCACTTCTATTCATACTATGCCCAGGACTTCATTCTACCAATCTCAGAAGCAGTCAACTGTCTCTAGACTTTATTACTTCAATATACCAAATGCATTTTGGATGCTTGATTCTTTTCTTCTTCTTGCTTCTTATACATCCTGGATGGATAAAACTGTAAGCAAATGCTGGCATTACTCATTCCTAATGGGATTTAGCTGCTCTACAGTTTGTTGCTTCAGTTTCACCTCACCCACTGTATACCATCAATTACAGCAAGCATTACAGAACCTGGAAAACTCAACCAACAGATTATTTTTTAATTTATTTCTTTTATTATGAACTATGCTTCCTTAATGAACTATAAACTCTTCAGCACAGAGATATTTAAGTTTCACCCGTTGCAATTAGAAACTTCTGTAATTTTACCAAAGCACCGATCACGTGTTTGTTAACTTGCCACAGCATTGACAAGCAGGAAAGTGTATAATCTGGTATTTAAATAATGTTTTAGGGAGATAAATGATGTGAGTTTGAATTCCCTTGGAGTAAAGAGTTTAGAATTAAATAGGGCTGTAACCTGGGTGTATACACTACATCTGGCAAATATTCACTCGCACAGAAGGGTCATTTATGAAATTAACAGTAATGGTAGTGGGTAAATTCTTTGAAAAACAAAGGTTTTGTTTTTCTTTAGGAAAAAAATTAGATTCTATACAAAATGAAAAAAGGGATATTTTTCTTCTATTCCAATAATAATACATTCTCCTTCACTGATAGATTATGCCAGTATTCTTACATCTTATATATTTTCCATTTTCCACAGAACACTATATGAATTTACCAAAATAAATGAAGCTGTATGTTCATGGCATGACTCTTCCCTGGCATTCTGGAGAGGAAAAAGTCAATGATATATAATAAAATTAATGGTTTAATGAGGAGAGTTTTAAATGAATAGAGTAGGTATAATTATTTCTATAGTTAATAAAACACTGTTTTTTAATGAGTATATTTTTGCAGAAGGGATGTATCAATCCCCATGTTTACCTTGCTTTATATGCAGTCTTTAAAAGGGCTTTTGTGTCTCTCTCCTTCTCTTTTTCCAAGAAAATTTAAAATTACTTATGGTTGCAGAAGGTTATGGGTATTATATAAGATTAAACCCTTCAGGCTGTAGGAATTTTTTTTTTCCTCCCTGTGAAAGAGCATTCATATTTTGCTGAAAAATAAAACATGGAGAAAACTTGAGACATGAGAAAAAACTTAGAAGAAAGACATAAACTACTTGTCACTTAAGTTCCTCAAGAAAACAATTGTCAAATATGATGGCAGGAATATCAACTTCTAGACCAAGTTTCTTGAATGCCTCCACGGTTAGGGCATCTGCAACTTCTCTGAGAAACCTCCTTCCCTTTTCTTAATTTAAAATCATTCCCCCTTGCCCCATGCAAAAAGTCACTCTTTATCTTTTTTTAATAAGCTCATTTTAGGTGTTAGAAGGCTGTTATAAGGCATCTCCAAAGCCTTCTCTTCTCCAGCCTGAATAACCCCAGCCTTCTCAGCCTATCTTCATAGGAGAGGTGCTTCAGCTTTCTGATCATCTTTATGGCTCTTCTCTGGACCCACTCCAGCAGGCCCATGTCTTTTTGATGCTAGGAGTCCCAGAGCTGGATGCAGAACTCCATTGGTGTCTCACGAGGGCAGAGCAGAGAGGCAGAATGACCTTCCTTAACTGCCATCCACTCCTCTTTTAATGCTGCCCAGGACACAATTGGCAAGTTTCTTTCTTTCTTTCTTTCTTTCTTTCTTTCTTTCTTTCTTTCTTTCTTTCTTCCTTCCTTCCTTCCTTCCTTCCTTCCTTCCTTCCTTCCTTCCTTCCTTCCTTCTTTCCCTTTAAAACTTCCAAAGGAGAATGAAGAGGAAGAGAAAGGGAAAGCAAAAGAGATGTAGGAAAGGAGGAAGAGAGGAAGGAAGGAAGGAAGGGAGAGAAACTGACAAGAAGTCAAGGGAGAGGAGAACATAGTATAATCAGAATTTCCTGATGGATTGTACAAATTCTGTATTTATCTCGATATCCTACTATCTGTATTTATCAGTAGGATTTTCTGAACATTATGCTGGCAGTGTGAAATCATCTATTCATACACTTAGCAACACACATTAACTTTTCCTTGCCTTTTTTTTTTTGTTTTTGGGTGAATGGTTGGGAGGGGGAATATATACTTTGAAAAAAGAGGAGAAAAGTTAATGCAAGATATTATATTTGTGGAGGCTTCTGTTGCCACACAAACAAGAGCCTTCCAGGCATTTGCATTTAAAACACATAGGAAACCAGTGCCTGATTAGCTTTGCATATGTTGTAAGCATTTCACATTATCTCCCTTTCTGACTTTTCAGAAATGCACAACACTCAGAGAGAAATATTGAATTATAAATCAGTAATTTCAGCAGAATCCTTATCAGATACTAATTTTATAAGTTCTAAAATTTTCCATTTTATACTTATTTAAAATTTGTTTTTTTACTTTTTTTTTTTCCATTTCCACATAAGACACTGAAACATTATTCATTGTATAGAAATAAAAGCTGCAAAGAAATAGCAAGCCAAGTGCACAGAAGCCAACAAGTCATTTTCCTGGCAAGGAAGACCATCCAAGAGCATTTGGAATAGCTCCTTCTTCCTGTTCATGTTTCTTTCTTTTTTTTTT
>WBMY01011344.1:0-20440 GCA_013397315.1 Donacobius atricapilla
TTGCCCTAAACCAAGACACTCCTTTACTCATCAACTAAGTTTGCACTCATCTGAAAAATGCATGTTACATACCACATATTTTTTTCATTGCACGATACTGTTACACAACTCCATTGTTTTTGGATTTTTTCAGGATTCTCTTTAGATTAATACTAAAAAATATTAGGCAATAAACTTGTGATCATTCTACGACTGAAATCTAAGCCATTTAAGTATCTAGGTTTGTGTTTGTTTTCATAAAATCTAGAGAAGAAGACTGTTTTCTGGAAGATTTTTTTATACATTTTGATCCCAGTGCAAGAATAATCTTGGGGAGCATCACAACTTTGAAAAAAACCCAACTATACATGTAAGGTGCACCAGAGTAGTTGCCAAATTTGTTCAGAATACAGTGCTGCATATACTAACAAGCTGATATACTATACATGGGGAGATACAGATACATATGCAGAGATAGGTGTACACCTATATAACCTCTATCTTTCTTTGTCTTCCTCATATATCTACCTATATATAAAACTGCATGGAAATATATGTATATATGAAAACACTACCATATGTTGTAAGGTGTTGTTCTGCAAATGGGAAGAAATACATCCCTATGACATTATTACTTCTTCAGAAATCATGCTGCGCTGACAGTTTAATTACTAAGTGTGGGTACTAGAAGGTAAGTCCCTTGGGCTGTCTGGCGACCTTATGCCACTGAGAAAGCAAAACAGATGCTTAAGGCATAATACAGCAGCTAATAGGAGGGAGGAAAAAATAAACACACCAGAACAAAACATGGAAGACATGGCTGGAGAATAGCATAACCTCCAGAAGAAATTGTTGCATTTTCAATATGTCGGAGAGTAGGGTGGCATTTGGGTTCTTCAGCACAAACAGAAATGATTAATCTTAGCTTCCTAGGTCATGTTAATAGCCCTGACAAGAACAGCAGCTTGTTTCTCTTAGAGCAAGGATAAAGGCTATTGCCACAAGATTTCGGCATGCTTATTTCAATTGAAAAAGCTAAATTTCTATTTTTAATGTTGTCAGGGACTGCAAATAGTTCGGCTCAGTACTGTGGAAAGAAAATCAACAATTCACTGAATCAAATACGTCTTCATTTTAATTTCATTAAAACTACTGTTGTCTCATTGTAGGAATTAATTATTTTTATTTTTAATTTCAGAACACTAAGTACCTTTATGAAGTAGATTTTTGCAATAGACTTTCTCTCATCTGAAATGTTATAATTTAGTAAGTATTATTAAGCAATGCTAATATACAACAACAAAAGGTGGCAAATTGAAATTGGGAAATAACTGCTTTTTTTTTCATATTCTCACTAACAAGAACACAGTTTTTCAAATTCTAAAGAATAACTGGAAATTCTGAATAACATACTTCTGTATGTAAAAAAAAGAAAAAGATGATTTTTCTTCTTAGTGCTGTAAGTTATACTTTTCACTGTCACTTTTTCTCTTCTTATGCCCATAAGCAGACAGTTTTATATATTAGTAGAAATATAATGAAAACAACTCACTCCCCTCCTATACAGAACTAGTTGACCTGGCCAAGGGTTATTCTACTGTGCAGGCAGGTTGCTCATAAAAATTTATCCTTAAAAATATCAAAAGAATGAAAACTTCTGTGGATTTCAACCAAAATTCTAAAAATATATATATTAGATGAATTTATGGACTGGCAAAATATATGGCTCTTTTTTTCATTGATCTGTAATCTCGTTTATTTTGGAAGATCTTTCATCTACAGCTAAGTTACAAATTCAAGTTACAACTTAGAGCTGCTCTTGTTGAAAAACAAACTTGTTTAGTTATGCCATGTCAGGACAAAAATTTTTCCTACCTTCCCATTCCTTATTTTATTTGCTATTTAGTTTGCAATTCAATTTAGTAGCAATAAGAATATAATTGAAAATGACCTTTTTAGCAATCCAAATGCTTATGCCTAATCCAGACTTCCCTGCACTTTCCTCTTTTTTTGGAGAACAATGATAATTTTTTGAGAAATGTCTTTTTCCTGAAATAAAAGACATCTGTCACCTGTAATCATGCCAAAGTACCTTAATAGCGATCATGCTTGAATTACTCATTTCCAACATGACATGAAAAATCTGGTTGCTGACTGTGTATAGAGGACTGTGTCTATCAGGCCAGCCATATCTGACATGCAGGTTGTTCTCATCACTGCTCATGTGCTTATGAGCCACTGAATGGAATCTCTTCACTTGTAGGGAGTCCTCCCTTGTTGTACTATGCTCATGACACAAGACAGAAAGAAAAACCTGTGTGTTTAGCTGTCAGTATTATCAGACTGATTTTAATTCATTTTAACTTCCAAATTATATAAAATCTAGGGTTACAGTGCTTTAAAGCAGTAATCAAAGTATACTCCTTACATTTTGCAGTGTCAATTTACTTACAGCTGAATTTACTTTCCTTTTTAAAATTATGGTGAATATAGGAACATTGTCTAAATTTTAGGAAGGCTATTTCCACATAAAACTCATGGAAAAATAGACAAAGAAACAAACAAAGGCAGCATAAACTCAAAATCTGCATAGTTCAAAAAATGTCATAATTTCTAAGAGAACAAGTGTACTTTTGTGGCTTTTGAACACTTCACAAAGCAATTTCAAAAAGGGAAATCTTTTTACTTCTGGACAGGGAAAAAAAAAGTCTATCTTTGAGGCTAATAATTATTTAATAATATTTCCTTCCATAGCACAATTGAAAGATACAGTACAAAAAAGAAAAGTACTATGAAAGTCTTTTAATATACACAAACCTTCTGGAGTTTAATCTATAACCAGAATGTGCCACGTGCATGGGCTTTATTCAAAAATTCCTGCAAGGAAACACTGTACCTTTGATTTAGTTAATTCACCACCACCCTGAGGTTATCATTTGGGCACTTTGCACTGAGTACCTGTTACTAGATTTCCTTTCCCAAAGAACTTGGTTAATTTCCTCAGTGATTAGAAACCCAATAAATTATGTTTGCCTTCTTAACTCATCTAAGTCATTGGGGAAAAAAAAAAGGATCAATGAGATCCTTTGACTCAAGTGATCAGGCACTAAGATGTGCTTACACATCTAGAATGTGTAAAGTATTTAAGAAATTTCTCAAACATGGTATCTCTGTTTTGCTAAGTGTTTATTTTTTTATATCAGAGATAGAGGCAGATGTTATGCCTTTTCACTCATGCACGCTGTTCACGCAGGTTTTCTTGTGAAATTTAGTGATCATATTCTTGTCATTTATTTCATGCTTGCCCAGAGTACGGAGAATAAATTCTAAATTGAAGTAGGCCAGGTAATATGATTGCAAGGGAGGTGCATATGTAGAGGAGCTTAGTTTTAGCTGCAGGGGAAAGTTTTCTAGCTCTGGTGGTGGGAAAGTTTGAGCTGCAAGCTGTATATTGTAGAAGTGTGCCTGCAGAAATCAAAGGTGGCCCCAGCAAAAGTTAGCTGAGGACTGTTGTTATCATTCCAGGGATGCTCCAGTGGCCATGTATGACCAAATTTGGGATCTCCAAGCCAGAGAAATGTCAAGAAGTTAGAAAGTATCTGTAACAGGTGGCTCAGAGAGCCTGGGACACCAGATGTAGTAGGAAAGGTTGAAGGAGGTGAGTTTGTTTAGACTGGAGATGCCACAGGAAGGGATATTATTGTTGACTTCCAGAAATGTTAAAAGATAGATGAAGCCAGACTTTTCTCACAGGTACACACAATGGAAGGAGAAACAATGGACGCAGAAAAAAATCTAATTACCTATAAGGGTAAGAAAAAATTGTAACGAGAGTGGTTCGGCTCAGAGTGAGGGTAAAAATTTCGTTCTTGGAAAATATTAATGGTTGAGGACTTTCAAGGTAAGAATCTTCTTGATGTAATTTTGAACTTAGTCCTGTATTAGGATCTGTAGAGGTCCTTTCCAATTAAAAGTTCTGCATTTTCTGTAATGCCAACACTCATTTTTTATCTTAGGTTTCATTTCTTCAGCGTTTTCCTTTGAGCTACCAAGAGTGATGACATAAATGTCTCTGTTCAATATTGTTTAGTACAATAAGGCAAGTCTTAGCCCTTGTAATGAATATAATGTGTTACATCTGTTTGCTCCTGTTCTATGCTATCATCGCTTAAAACCCTGGTGACTGAGGGTCGTGGGAATGCTGGAGGGAACATGAGACTGTGCCTGCCTTTGGCACTGGATGAGCAAGATCAGCAGTTTCTAGGTTTTATGGAAGGGTAGGGAGACCTGGAAACAAATATATTGAAGAACAGATTGCTTACAGCACAACCCATGTTTGTGGTTGCAGAGTCTATAGGAATTGGGGGAGTAACTGAATTGACAAAAACTCTATGTGAATGCAACAACCAATATGGAAGGACAGAGTGTGCATGGAGATTATTTTCTTATAAGTTCCTTTTGTCTCTATTCTGTTTTATCTGATCACTTTGAGTGGCCCCTGTTTCAAAATATAGTCACTATTCTAGTTATGTTTCTGATAAACATGGCTTTTTCAGCTCAGAAAGGTCCTTTAGGTTTTCTTTTGGGGAGCTCAATTTAAGCAGAGTATTCAGGGAGGTCTATGATAAAGCATCTTGTGCCTTGTCTTAATCCTGGTCATTACTGAAAAAAATTAAGACCAAAAGTAATCACACAGCTATCAAGAAGACAATAGAAGGACTTTTATGTCAGCTACTATAGAACTGGCCATTTGCAAGCCCTTTTTCCAAATCTGTTCTCCAAATAAATTGCCCAAAACTCATTCCAACCTAGAATGGAATAGGAACTTAGAAAAGTAACAGTAGAAAAGGAAACTGATTATCATTAGCCACACAGGTGGCAAAGCGTCTAAAATATTTGTCCGTATAGGACACAAAACTGGAATACAGCTATCAACTAATCCCAGAAGCAACCTTCTACTGATCTAGGTTATTTGTTCCAAAAGGGTAAAGATTAATTTTCAACCAGTTTTCTCCACAGGACTAAATTGCATTAACTAAATCTAATGCTTAAGTAAGATTAATCCTAATTTTCCAACATGAAGATTTCCAGTTTTGTGCTATAAATTGTATAAGCATTAAGCAAACACAGATTTGAACTTTTTACTTCAGACATGGCAAGCAGTGGGACATAAAATTTTTAAAACAAATCATTTAAGAAATGCATCCCGCCCCTTTTTTCAAATAAGTCGACTTTGTTTTAGTCAAAGTAAAAAAAAAAAAAAAGGTAAGAAAATGTTTTAATAAGGCATATTAGTTAATCTCTTGGCAGCTAAAACTACAGTATGAAACAGCTGTTAGATGGGACTATGACAGTAAGCTGTGTTTTTTCAAGAATTTAAAATTAGAATTTAAATACTAGTGGCTCTTTCTATTATTTTTCTTCTTGTACTGTTGGCTAGTGAAGTTTGAAACAATTTTACAAGTAAGAAAAAACACTAGAGGAAAGTATTGAATCTATGATAGTATTTCTTCAGTGAGGTCCACTGAAAGTAAAGCATTGACATACTGTCTAATTAATCTGATAATTTTGCTTTGTATTTTAAGGTTGTCGTTCCTTTGCAGCATGAGAACAAATACACAATCTGACTTTATTTAACTGCTAACTAACTTTATAAAAAACTACACCAAGTATATGACTGACCCATACCACTGCAGACATCAACACAGGTCAATCTCATTAATAAAACCCCAAGATTCCTACTAAACATGTGCAACCTGAACTAACGTTTCCTCTGCTTTACTCCTTTGCCATATGGTAATTCGTGTGTAAATGTACAATAACACAAAATGTTTGACCGTCCTGTGACCAAAGTTAAACTCTCAAATTCACTTGGAAATTCAAATACAAAGGAATAAAAAAATCTGCCTATAATTTTCTTCATTTGGAAAATTTCTAACCCTGGTATCTTTTAAAATTGGAATCCATACTGTCCTTTGCTTTTGTAAGCCACACTGTTCTGCTATTTCTAATAGCTCAGCCACATGTACTACTGTCTAATTTCATGTTGCTTACTTTACGAATAAAGGACAAGTTACTAATGAAATATGGTTCCCTAACACAAAGCCAGACCTTTAATTTACATTGAACCATTTTCTCAGACACAAAATTGTTTATACTATGCAATAATATATCTCACCATGGTAAATATTTACAGTATTTGAGTAAATGTTTCAGGGGAGTTTACCAAATCAAGTTGCCCTATAAATTCAAAAATAATTCAAACAGTTTTTAGCTTAGCAGCACATTTATAAATATATGGATGTGTGTGCACGTGTGTTTTACCTTGTCTTTTTCCACCACTTTAATGCCAACTTTATCTATTAGACTACTGTGTAAAAACCCTACTGTCACAATAATTGTTAGTTCATCACTGCTTCATGTAATTATTTGTCCTCTAGAACTCTTCTGAATTCCACCTCAGTTAACCTTTTTTAGTTGTTTTTACAAAAAAAAAAGAGAGATAAAACCCAAACCAAAATGGAAATGTTAGTATAAGGGAGTTAATTTGTTAGGGTTTTAAAGAAAATCTTTCCTTGGCTTTTTCTGAACTTGAGAATTTTTGAATTTGCATTTGTAATATGATTATTACACTGGGGTTTTGCTTGTGTGTGTGAATGAATATAAGTTGCTTAAAACCGAAAAAATATACAAACTATAAATATATACTAAATATATTCTCCCTTCTCCTTCTCAGTTCTCCTGTGTGCTTCACTGATCAACCCAAAGAATGAACCCAGTAAAGATGTGAAGTGACTGATATTTGTATCTGGTAGGAGATGGAAACCAGCACACAGGGAAAAGAACATTTTTTTCCACATGCAAAAGACTTTAGTGCTAATAGCTGTTGAACAGTACTTTGAATTCTAAATTTCCTTCTACAATTTAATAGTGTTTTCTCTTCATCTAGTTTCTTTCTGATTGGGGAAAAGTCTTTCAGTTAGCTTCAGGTTATTTCTGTTTGCCTCATTATGGTTGTGGGTTTGTTTTGTTTCCATATCAGATCTCCTTTTGATATTTCTGACTCCTATGATATTTTTGTCAGCTTTGTATGTAAAACTTAGATTTCTAATTCTAATTTAGACATATAGAATCCCTTATGCTGTCATTATTACAGGCAGCTAAAATCCCATTAGATAAATGTAATTTCTTGACTCAGATCCAGTGCTGATTAATCAACTTTCCTAGCTTTCCAAGTATTCCTGCAAATCTACCTCTAATCTACTCTGTTGCTGGTTACAACTTTTTTTTTTTAATCTCATTCTAATTTCGCATCTTCCAAACTTAAATGATCTTTTCTTATACTCACCTCTAGTTCTCTCCCTTCTTTCTGCCAATACCAGTTTTCTCCCACTTTGATTTTTCATATAGACTTTCTGTTTCTTTGACTGTAGTAACTTTTATTTTCTCATCTCTATACATGATTGATGTTTTCCTCTTCCCCAGCTTTCTGGAAGTCTTTTGTCCTAGACTTTTTCTGAACTAGCCTCTTAACCTAGACTTTTGTTTATTATCACAAATATCTGCTCCTACTTTTTTCTCTTCATTGGTTCTATTATACAGGCTCCTCAGATGTCTGGAAGATCAGCTGAAAGTTTAATTAAGAGTCTTTAACTGTGTAGATCTTGACAACAGCTTCAAGTGTAAAATTTAAGCTTTGCTTCCTATTAGCTGTTCCTTTACTTGCACCATGTTTCAGTCATGTGGAAAACATTTTCAAAATTCTATGCAGGAATTTTTATGTTTTTTAACTACATTTCCCCTTTCCAGCCTTTTTCTTTTTCTGGTGGTGTTGTAACTTTGACACCATTCCGTTTGTTGGAAAGGACAATAATTTCAATACTTGTGAAGTAGCTGTGCTGTTATGAAGTCTGCTTTAACCATTGAATTCTAATATACACCACATTACACATCAGTTGTTCCACAATTAACTAGTGATATACTGCTTATGTTTCAAGGGAGTATAGGAAAGGTAGACAAATAATTAAATTTAAACTCAAAGCACTAGAAGAAGCTATTTTTTTCCCCTGAAATAACTTTAACTTTTATTGCCAGTTGTAAATGTTTGGAAAATAATTTTATTCCTCATAAGCACGTGTATATATTTTAAATGCAAATTAATTATTCACAGGTGATCAGAGGAAATTTCTGCAGGTCTGGCATTTCCTCTATTAAAATGTATGCAAATTATATTTGTGAAAGGAAAACTTCACTATTCACGCATCTTATGATGTCCTTTATTATTGCATCCACTTAAAGAGACACTGAAGATAGCCCATTTAATGTTTGTGGTCAATGCTCATCCGTGGACAGAAGAGTGAAGAATGATTTGAAGTTGAAATAGGAAAAATGAGAAAGCAATCTCTAGAGCCAAAAAAAAATATTTAGACCTAGAAAGCTTCACCTGAAGCAACCTGCCAAAAGGTTTAAGAAAGAAAAAAACAAATACAGAGAACCAACCAAGGGATCCACAAATGTGAATAGAGAATATTTTCCCATACAAAGGACAAAAAACAATATAATTGCTTTTCTTTGATAAAGAGCGAAAAGATGTAACAAAAAAATAGTATGACAAACACATACTATTCAATGGAATAGAGGAAATAAGTAGAGATTACTGTTCCCCCTCTTTCATATCATATTTGAAGCAATTAAAAGCCAATGATGGTAAAAAAAAAAAAAAAAAGGGATTTACTGTAAGCTAACTACTTAAAGTTGGAAGTTCCCTGACAGAAATGTACTACATTAAGAAAAAGGAAATCTGTAGGAATGAATTAATTTTAGTTAAATGTGAACAGAAATAAAGAGTGGAACGGAAATTCCAGTAAATGGAGATGCAGAACACAAACTTATTTCCTAAGCCATAAGAAGAATGCCTTTGATCACATGGTTTGTTCAGCCTGGAGAAGAGGGAGATCTCATTGCAGTCTACAACTTCTTCTTGAAGGGAAGAGAAGGGACAGACACTGACCTCTTCTCAGTGGTGATAATGATCTTCTCGGTGGTAGAACCTGAGGCCATGCCATGAAGCTGCGTTGTGGGAGTTTTAGGCTGGATATTAGGAAAAGGTTCTAAGATGGTTGGGCACAGGGCTAGGCACATGGCTGGACCCTGGAATGGGCTTTGCAGGGAAGTGGTGACACCACAAAGTCAGTAAAGTATTTGAACAACGGTTTCAGGCATGTGGTGTTGCTCTTGGGGCTGTCCCAAGCAGGGTTGATGATCCTTCTGGGTCCCTTCCAGCTCTGGATAGTCTTTATTTTGAAGTTAGAGACCACATTCAGCTAATCAATTTAAAGTATTTACCATAAGTTTGCAACTCTGGGTTATATGTGACTATTTCGACTCCATTGTCAGCACTGGGAGTGTGATCAGTTGCTCACATTCAGATGTTGGTATTTCAGGTGTTTAAATACAGGTGTATTCAAATACTCTGATTCAAACAATTCAAGAGTTGATTCCCACTGCCTTTGATTTAGCCTTGTCACTCTCTTAACTACCAAACAGGTCACTTAAACAGTACTTAGGAGATTTGTCTAGTGGGTGATGAGAAACATCCACAAATTACTGAGAAGTCAATTTATGAGAACCTAAAACTAAGAGTTCCTAGGAATCTCAGGTGCCAGGTTCTCCAGCTCCTTAACAGCCTCCCGATCAGAAGCATTTTTGATTCTCCAGATGAAGGATTTCTAGGATTTCTCAAATGAAATATTAGGTTCCTAGTCCTGCTTGTTACAGAAGCATTATGAAGACAAGTCTCTTAACATGGTGCATAAACATTAAAGAAAATATAATTTAGAAACTTTTCCATCTGCTATGTTCAAGAACTGTTTTCTTTTGATTGTCATTGTTTTTGTTGGACTGAGGATAAATTGTCCACCATTTCAGAACTTAAGCTTCTCCATAGCTTCCTTGTTCAGAGGATTTACCACCATCCTTTTTTTGATAGCTTATATTAAAATGATAGTATAAATGAAATTATATGGTCCTAACCTGTACAGCAGTAAATATTTACATCATCCTGTGTTCTGATATTAGGTAAGAGATTCTAAAATTATAATTAATCTACTGTTTGTTACATGGGTTAATTTTGTGAGCTCCTTTAGTATATAAGAAATTGAAAATCAATACCTTCATACTCACAATTTGATGCTTATTGCATAAAATTAGATTTGGCATACTTAAATTATTTGATATAGATCTAGTTCCTCAGAGGCCAATGCATTGAACCTGAAACAGTAATAATAGCCTTCAGACTTTTTATTTAGACAAAATAACTTCACGTATTAAAAACTGAAAAAAGTCAAAAAATTACTATGAAATTTGAATCTTAGCAAATGCATTGAAAATGGTTAATTTTGTCCAGAATATACAAAAGTAACTAGGAATTTGCAATTCTTTTTAAGCACTTTGAGTGGAAACCCTAAGATCAATGAAAAAAGTCGTCGCCAAATACCAAACTTGGTTACAAACAAGAAGTCTTTGAGCTGAATATCTCATATTATTGTCTTGTAAAAACTCCTGTGTAGAATCTATTATCACCACAACGAAGAACTACATGAGTGTCAGCATATTTCACCACATTTTACTCTGGTGCATTGAGTTCATTCACTCATCATTGTTTGATAAGAATTCAGAGAAACAATATTTCTCAGAGGAGACTTTCAGCCAATTCAACAGCATTCAATAGCTATACAATAATACTGATGACAGAAAAAGAAAAGCTATAGTTATTTTTTTTATTACTCTGTAATAAAGGAAACATATTTTCAGAACAAAATCCTTGAAGCTGATCCAAGATCTAATCTAGTTCTACCATAATTATGTTGATTTCAGAGATCTCAGTGTATAAATACCCGTGAAATACTGCCATCATTCATTGTGTCCCCGTTCAAGTTTCCAGACAGAGATAAAGATATTTTTACAATACTGCAAAACATCTGTTTTGCCCTGATTAAACAAGGTACTTGAAAAAAATAAAATAAAATAAATAGATATTGCTGCACCATTGGATTCTCTGAACGTAACAGCTTTCTGGTATGTAACAACACAACTGGATATAAACAATAAAAGACAGAATTCTAATTCCTATGAAGTTATTGATCATTAAGCACTTCAACTATGTATGAAGCTTTTTTTCTCTTATTCTAAATGCATATTTTCAATTTTCACTTCTTCAGTATTTTCATACCAAACTCAATAAATAATGAATCAAACCATGTAAAATTAGTCCAACCTTTCTCTGCTCTAGGGTGTTTTGTAGGTAAATATTTTCATTTACCCAGGCATTGAACTGTGTCAAACAGCATTACACACATTTACTAATATCATTTCCATATTAGACTAGAGATAATAAATGGAAAACCTGTATATACTGAGAAAATTTAGCTTGTCCTTCACAAGGTATCTCTGATCTTCCAAAAAATTAAGTCACAGACCAGAAATCTAGTGCATTTTTTTTTAATGAGTTAGTAGATCTTGCAATCTCAACCAACCTCCAACCTGCAGAGATTTGTGTTAGACTATAATGTGCTTTTTTTTTTTTTTGTCTTTCTTTTTTGATAGTTCAGCTCAACAGGTTTATCATCAGTTTTCTCTCTGTTTTTGTTTGTTTGGGTTGGGCTTTTTGTGTGTTGTATTTTTAGGGTTTCTTTGGGGGAAGTGCGGGCCTGTTTTTTTTGGTTTTTTTTTTCCTTTTCCTAAATGTAGTTTAAAGTTTTGAGGCACACAATAAGTACTATCATTGCAACAACTCTGCTATCTTGTCAATCCTTCAAGTTATCTTTGAATCCTACTTTCCATATACCTTCCCCCATAAAGCAATTTTTCTTCTTAGTCCACGCAGAAAATTACTCCTTTGAGATGCTGTTTAAAGAGTTAATAAGATTAGCTGAAAATGTAATTGTTTTTTAAAATTTCTCTATTAGTGCATCATGCAATAATTCCAAATGGCAAAATCTCTCTCTCAAAGGCTCTGAAGAATTTCTCCTTCTTTGTTTCCTTAAAAATAATGGAATTCTTGGTATAATATCTATATTTTATCACCTATCTATGTCTAAATTTATATGTTATATCTGTACTATGTAAAACAATTTTTATCTTGCTAAATAAAGGGTCACAAAAAACCCATAACCAACCAACCAAACAAATAAACAACCAACCAACCAACCACACAAAAAAAACCCCAACAAAAAACCTCAAAACCAAAACAAAGAAACAAACAAAAACAAAACAAAGCAAAACAAAGAAACAAAACAAAGAAACAAAAAAGAATCCCTGATATCCCGTACTCCTTGGACTCTCTTTTTCTCCACTGCATCTTCTTTACAAATAAAGCCCAGGCATAGTTCTGTGTGCACATCACATAAGCACTGCACAAAATCTTAATATAGATTAATTTATTAAGTTTTTTTTTTTAATTCTGTTTTTCATGCATCTTTCAGAAATAATTTAGCCATTAATGAAGGTAAATAACAGAAGATATTCCAGCTGGAATTTAAGGATTCTAAAGGACTGTGACGCTTCCCTGCTTTCATTTTAAGGTTTAGAATATATGCAGATGCCACTCTGTAAAGGCCATACAAAGTCCTGGAGAGAGATCTGTCTTTAAAATAAACAGATACATCCTTTCTCTTAAAAATCATAGCTTTCATGGATTCATGAAAAGTCTTTCATGGTGTTCTGTTGAAGACCTCTCCTAGACTTAGGAAATAAAACTGAGAGTTGCTATAGAGTGATTTATTAGAGTTAGAAGTACATAGGTGAATGTGTTTATCTTCCTGTTTTGACCAGGCTAGCTTCGATGAGATGAAATCTGTGAGTAAGAAAAAAAAACTCAAACAAAACCAGTTCATTGTGCTGAATATTACCCTGAAAACTTAAGACTTAAGTAATACCCGCCAAAATATCTGTTACTGTATACACTAGTAAATCAATAAAGTAGAAGGAATACAGCTATCATTATAGTATGAGATTTCACTTTTTATCAGCATTGCTAGTTTAAGCCATATGATTCTTTAACTTAGCTTATGCAGTACATTGAATATACTTACCTCTTTTGTAAGCAGGTTTCCTCCTGTGTTTCAAACAAAGTACTAGAGTTGTTCAAGCTAGTTCTGAAGGGGACTCAGAAACGTTTAGAAGTCATCAATATAGAAATTAATAAACAAAGATTTTGCATGGAAAGTACAAGAAACAGCCTTAGAAACCCCATTAAGTGAACGAGGTTATTAAAGTTGGCATAGCACATAATCTCTCACCATCTGTCTCTTTTTGTGTTTCCTCCATGAATAACAAGCAAATTAAAGCCCAGTTAAATAAAATTTATCTATAGGTTCTGGCATTATACTATGTATAGCATTATACTGCTAGATTTGTAAAGAGATTAAGTACAAATGGGGAAATTTGTTCAATATATCTCTTGAAATGGATTAATTAACCTGACTCATTATAGAGATGTGTATTTAGAATTAAAGGAATATTAAAATGATTTGTTTTCATTCCCTTTAAAATTAGTACAGCCACTTATTTGACATAAGATATCATCTAATTCACAAAAGAATTAAAGGAAAATCAGAGAGATGAATATTGAATGGGAAATGAAACAGGTGGTAAGACATTGTAGTAAAGTGTAAAACAGCGGTGGAAAATACAGTGATATACATCTGATAAAGAGGGGGGAAAGAAAAGAATCAGAAAACCTGCAGGGAGTTGAGAAATTAAAATTAAAAACTTATTAAAAGGTATGAGGAAAGCTGCACCTTATGAATGGTTATGAGCAATTGTTCTGCTAATTCAGAGGAAAAGAGACAGGCCAACTTACCAAGAAANAGAAAAAAAAAGAAAGGAAACAACATAAAGGGAAACTATAAAGGTGGTATTATATTTTTTTCTTTTATTAGCAAGAACAAAAGTAAAAGAGTCTTTAGAGGAAGCAGTGGGAAGCATTTATTTGGCATTAAAGAAAAAGCTAACCCGAAATTAAGTTTTTAATGAACTATGTCAATGAAGGATGTAGGACTCATGCTATCACAGGGAATATTCAAGGTTGGCATGTCCCAGATACACTACTCAGACATAATTTAGGATATATTTATAGCAAACACTATTCCTGAAGCTACTGATTTTGTTCAGTGGTTACTGCTTCTATATTTTCTGCCTCCAAAGGTGTAATCATTGTCTGATCTAAACCATTCTGTAATACACTTGCTTACACTGAAGTTGCCCTTTTTTAGTAGTTATATAATTTGACTGATAGATCTCATTTCAGTACCAAAATTAAGACCTTAGTTACAGTCTCTGCTTATGTACCACTGAAGTCCGTGGAGTTCTACCAAATATGAAAGACTTCACTGAGTAAAAATCTGTTCTCTAACAAGTTTTTCTCAAAAGGTGTTGCAACTTTTTCATTTATTTTATATCAGCATGGTTAGACTGACATGCTTGAAATAATTTGCAATAAAACAGTCAAATAATTACTGTTAATAAATATGGTAAACATCTACAACCTTTCCAGAATAATCAGTAGTATGCTGACATATCACAGTTGGATTAAGAATTAACAAAACTTAGCACTACAAAAGTTTAATGTTTATCATGGAATGGTTCGCTTAACATTACAATTTTATGTATTTGGTAAGAATACATTCAGAAAATTTTGCAAAAGCTTGGGATTTTATTTATAAAATCCATTAAAATTGTCTGCGAAATCTTTGAGTATTTCTGTGGAAAATGAGCAATTAGGTCTATTTGTTTATAAGTATTTCCCTAATCAGCTTTCTTGTTTTTATCCCTCAACACAAGACCTATGGGAGCACTTAAATCTCATTAAAATCAGAGCTTTCATGGTGGATAGGAGTTGTACTTACTATTTTGCCCTGAGGATAGTGTTCTATTATATATTACAGCAGCTACTTTCAGAATTTAGCAGCTTCCAGTCATGTTAGTGCATGTGCATTAACAATACAGAAATAAGTATGAGTAAATAATCGCATATTTGATCTCTCTGGTGAGTTGATCTAAATTCTTTAAATACATATAAATGTGCAAATTTACTGGCCTGGTCTCCGTTATCGTTTCAAAACCCTCTTTTTTTTTTTTTTTTTTTTTTTTTAAATAACAATTAAATCTCTGATGTATAAGTGCATACATATAAAGTAAAAAAAAAAAAGGTTAACATATAAAAAGGTATCTTATTTCTTCATGCATTCTGGATTGTGAAAGAGTACACTTATGATTAAATCACTTAAAAAACTATGAGTTTTCTCATGAGCATCATGTTCCTTAGAAAATAATATGATACCTTTGGTAATGACTTCAGTTGCCAGAACAAGCATTAGTCTGGCAAACATAAAAAAAAAGAAAAGCTAAAAGTCCTTTAACATTTAATTTTTAAATTATTTGTGCCTTCACAGATCATACCTGATAATTCATATATTTAGATTTGAACAAAATACCTATTCTGCAGATTTACAGCAACTCTTAAACTCTAGCATCATAATTCCTTCTTGCTTCAAATAACTTGGTGTTTACAAAATAGAAAGCAGTAAGTTGCTCTGTGCTTTACAAGTGACCAGGATAAAACTGAAGTTTCAAATAGAAATAGTTTTTTTTCTCATTAATCAGGGTAATTTCTCTGTTTGAGATATGTATTGTGATATTGTACAAGAATTCAGAGGTTATTGCTAACATTCAGTGTAAGAATTAAAAAACTCATTTCATATCTGAACTTCTTAAAGAGTGATTTTAACATCCCCACATCTTAGTGCAAAAGGCACAGAAGATTTTGAGCAATATCCAATTTCCCTAAGGCTGATTATTCTTCATTTCGCAAGGCATTTAAAAACAATCTGTAAAGTCTCACAATATAGCAGTGTTTACTGAGAATGCCTCATTAATGATAAACAACTTGAAAACAGGCACCGTGCTTCACTGGAATACTAGAGTTTTTTGTTCAGTTTTTCAAACAAGCAGGGTAGTTCACGCATAGTTTAACAAGTTCAGAGTCATTGTCTGCTTCTACCATGAACTGAAGCCAGGACCATAATAAGTCTTTCTTTATTCCATTAATTCAAGTTTTGTTTGTTCGTTGTTTTTTTTTTCTGTTAAATGCAGATTTAGCACCAGAGAGTAGACATGCCATGTGTTTGTATTAATAGAAACTGAGGGAAGGTACACTGAATTAATTTGTGGTTTCTGTGACCTACTCAGAGATGACTTAGAGAAATTACCTCCCTAAAGGTAGAGAGCAACATTTTGTGTGTGGTATTTTGGAGCTATTCTGGAAGGTATGGCATTTTTAATGAAATTGAATAACTTCTGGAGAAGTGAAGGATCTATGCAAAAATAGGCACATAAAGATCTGTAGTCAAGCAAAGAGATTTGAGAACAACAACCTCCTCAGCTCTTTTAAGAGACCCAGTGCCATCAGGTGATAAATTGTGTTTTTTGAAAGCTGAGAAACAGGGAAGGCATAGGTTGGATAATAAGTCCTATTGGTCAGCACACCCACATGGCAGTCTGGGGGAACCTGGCAAGCGAGCAAGGAAAAAGTAAGTCTCCTTCACTGGAATCCTACTATAAGCATAGTCCTAGAAAAGGAAACAAGATCCTGGGGATTTTGAATACCCCATCCACAAGAGAAGTGTTTCCAGTGTGTTTTGAAAACAATTGAACATTGCACTAATGACTCCTGGTGAAGCGACACTAATGACATAAAATGTCTATGTACCAACTGTCTAACCTACCCTACCTTCACTCTTACTGACAAAAGTAGGTGTCTCGTGTATCAGAGTAGATATCTGAAACAGGCTGAAGAAATGACATGCCAAAAGCCTATCTCTTAAATTACCAGAATGGATACTAAAATAGGCAAATAGTCTGCCTGAAAGAGTTAGGGTAAGTTCCTAAGTTAGGTAAAAGGTTAGGTTTCAAACAGATTTCTTACTTGTTTGAAAGAATTTAATATAGAAGAGAAAAAGCCTTTCATCTCACTAATTAAGGCAATTTTAATAAAACCTATAGTGGTGAATACAAAGTGTGCTCCTTGGGACATGAATACAGTGTATTCAGAATTACGAGCTGGACATGAACATTAACAGACTTTTGAATTCTTCATTATCTTAAAAATTGCATTTTATCTAGGAGGCTGCTTTGAATCTACAGTGGTTACAACACACACACACACCAAAAAGCTGCAAAGCATTAAGGAGACTTTTAATGCTTGACTAATATATTAATTGCATATCAGAGCTCTGTATCCCTGGAGCAAGAGAACGGATAAAAAGTATTTTTCAGGTTCATACTTGAATGATGCTTGAAGCTGTAGATGCATAAATCAGAGTCAATGATAGTTATAGCAGTGGTTTTGGTACTGACTTAATGAGAAGTAAAAACACGCATTATGGATAATATCACTCTCCTTTTTGGGAGAAGATTTGTAATAATTGATCACATAACTTTGAGAAAGGATAACAGGCAAATAGACAGATATGAACTAAAGTGCAGTATAAAGGGGTAGAGGTAATAGGTTTTTGTAAACAGGAAATTAGGATAGTTTTATAGTTGGAGAGTTATTTTATTTTTTTAAAAACAACTCCTTTTCTTTATCTTTTGCAATGTATTTGGTAGGTTCATGGTCTTGGAAAAACAACAGATTACCCTCTCTCTCTCCTCTCTTTCTTCTTCTTTCTCCCACTACCATATCTGTATTTTTTCATGTTACAAAGTGTACTTCATCTGAATTCCGGTTAGAAAAAGTCCTGCTATTTTATCAATATTATTTCTAAATACATTTCAGTGATGTGCATGTTTTGCAGATGTTCTGAGAGAGGTTAAACCAATTTCAATTGGTGACATTGCAAAGGCTCTTTGTGAGAAAGATTATGACACATTCAATTTATGCAAGTAACTGCACACATACTTAATTAAGGAAAAATCAATGGGGAATTCAGCATGTACCATAAAACAGAATTTTATTTAAGTTTTATGATGGCCAGAAAATCGGAACAAAAATTCCTGTATATTTCTCAAGAAGCAGTAATTTTTGCTATAGAAAGCAACAAAAATTGTTCTTCTCCTGTATGCTCTCTGCTTTTGAAGGTAACTGATTAAAATAAATTTAGGATTTTTTAAAATAGTCTAATTTATCAAGGAAAGTGTTTTTCATTTATGAGTGATTGCCAAATAAAATCATGAAGGCATAAATCATTAATCATAACTCATAAATCACAAACTACCCTAGTAGTGAGTAGCAATAGCAAAATTCAAAAAATAATAGGAGCACAAGGAAATTTATGAAGGGGTTCAGTTTGCTGAATCCTTAGGGAAAGTCTCAGTAAGCCTTTCCACTTAGTCATTTACATCTTTTGTTCTTTTTTATATTATTTAATGGATTACAGTTAAAAACAAAACAAAACAAAAAAAAAACCCACAAACAAAACCAATAAAACAATAAACTGGTCTCTAATATATCATCTGTGGTTGCACTATATTTAATTTGAATGAAATGAGATTACTCATCAGGAAAAATATTACTTTCCTTGAAGGGTCTAGCTATAACTGAAAGGCTTAAAAGAGACATGAAAACAATATATGAAATAAAGAGAATAGTCATGCCCACAAGACTGAGCACAGATGTCACATTTATAATCTAAAAGTGGCAGAGTTTTCATCTTCACTATACAAATAACTAGAGAACTTTCTTTTTTATTTAAGAAATACTTCCCCCCAAACACTCTGCCTGTGGCTACATCTCCCAAGCATTTTAAAGAGTTCTCTATTATTGATTATAGCCATCTATGTAAAATTTGTCTTCAAGATCAAATGAAGACATAATACAAAAGTTTCATGTCAGTGTTTATCCCAGTATTTTTTTTAGCTTGAAAAATACTAACTTTACTGGTAGTAAAAAGTAAAACAAAAAATTTGATATTAAATATTCATCCTTTTATTTTTAAAAAGGTATAAATCCTAGGAATTAAATTAGATAATACACTCGTTTAAAACAAATACTCACATTTCCATTCATAAAATGCATAGAATAGTTTCAGGAATTTAGCTGATTTAACATAAAACCAAGTTTTTTTCAGATTCCTCTGTATTAAAACTAATGTCCCAAACATCTTGGGAAGATGACAGTTAGGAGCTACTGAAGTTCTGAACAGCATGAAAATTAAATGTCCAGTAGAGCCAATACTCATTATACTGTAACTCCCTTGCAGCCAATAAACGTATAACATGATCATAGATGAATCTGCCAAATCCGAATTATTTAATTACACAGAGACACTACCCACTGTTTTATTTTTAGATGCATTCAGCCTACGATGTATAAAACAACACAAGTGCATTGGCATTATAGATTAATGTGTTTTCAGTATTTATGCCTATAGATTGTCATATTTCTCTCTTTTGTGAAAAGAATCCAAGTTTAATGTCTACCATGAGAAATGCCTGTCCAGTACAGAAAATACTGAACAAGCTTAACACCGCTTAAATAATACCATGCTGCATAACACTACTGTAATAGCAAAGATAAAGCATATTCTGACCTTTGAAAACAGAAGGATAACAGCTGGGAATTCATTTAACAGTGACCTAGTTGATTGAAAGTAGCTGCAATGTGTCTCATTTTCAACTGCAAATTTCTATTTGGAAAAAAAAAATCTTCAGTGTTATAATCAATGTTAATATTGTCACATTTTTCGGAGATGAGCAGTAGATTTTGACATCTTTGTTTCAGAGTTGTATTAAACAATCATTTGCTACTTTGCCACTAGCAACCACTTGCCACTTGGAAAATGAACGCTGTACATTAGTCTAGACAGTTATGCTAAAAGTTGACATCAAAGGAAAGAGCAAGTTCTGTTTGTGAAGAATATAGGAAATCTTAGATCTACCAAAATGAACATTTGGTAATTATTTAAATTACATTCTCCATGCAATCACAAAACTTTATTTAAGGTCAGAATGTATATATATACATATAAATATAGTATAGATATATGCTGTTCATTAAAAAACTCACAGATTTCTCCCAGATCCCACTAGCAGCTCTTCCCCTTTCTTAGTTGAATTTTCTCTGTTTCACACTTCACTGCTCTGGTAATACCTTGAACATGGCATGCACCTATTGCGTACCCCTTTCAGAGCTGAAAATTATGAAACACTTCAGATTGCAAAAAACTTACTTTTTTTTTAATACACTGTATTGGTTTAGCATAAATGGTAGGAAAAAAAACCAATTGTTAATCCATTTTGGAACTAACAGCTAAGCTGGCCAATCAGGTAAAAGGTGTACACCCTCTGGAACACCGCTTAAAAACAGGAATCTTGGGAGACCCGCCCTCTTTCCGGGACTCCGCGCCATGAGGTAACATCGCGGCCGGGCCGGGAGGGCGCCCGGGCCCCAGGGCCCCGGGAG
>WBMY01011344.1:20715-46231 GCA_013397315.1 Donacobius atricapilla
CTCGTCACCAGTAAAGAATAAGAAGTCCTTTATTGTGAAGCTGTGCATCTTTAAAAGGTGAAACCCCGTGCTTTAAAAATCCACAAGCCCTTATGTAGTCATAAAAAGCTACATTTTGGGAGGCTCACATGATGCAGTATCGGGCGGGCTGCATTAGTGGAGCTAGAAGCCACAAACAGACTGTGTCTCTTGTGGAAAGTTACCAGAAGAATCAGGAGGGACTTGTCTCTCTCAAAAGACTGAATGAAAGACTATTTTATTAAGTGATGCTGACTTAAGAGTTCTGATGTTTTGTCCCTTTGCATTGTTTTTCGTGGAAAAGTAGATTGTTGCTAAGGAAGAAGAGGGGTTGTTTTTGAGAGGGTTTCGTAGTTGGTTTTTTTTGTTTGTTTACCTTTACTGTATGTTAATAAATCTAACTGTTTCTATTTTTGAATTGAACCTGTTTTGCTTTTCTTTTAATCCTATTCCACTAAAATGAAAATTAGGCGAATGTAATAACCACTACATATTTTTTGGTGTTTCCGCCCGGTTGTTGAATTTTAACCCATTACATACACAAAAGCCAATCACTTATCACTAAGACCTGTGAAACAGACCTTTCTGTTTCACAGGCAAGGTTTTTCCTTAATTAAAAAGAAAATAAAATAATGGGTAAATCATTCATGTACATCATTCCTGTGCTTAATTTGGTCATATCTGTTTCTCATCAAATGAAAGATCTGAGAGCCTGAAATCTTGCCCTTTTTTGTACCTTTCCTTCCACTAATGATATCTGCTCTCTATGAAGTTACCTTCATTTATAGAAATAGGTACACTCTGCAAACAAGTTGGAACAGATTTCTAAGACTTTGCTCTGAGGTTGTGTGTGTTTTTTGGTGCTAAGAATGGCTTCATAATTATATCTGTTCCAACAAAATCAAGTGGCTTTCCAGCAACTCTTCATAAATGTGAAAATACATTTGCAAATACATGAGAACTTACATAAATAACTACCATTTTATCCTAATATGACCTTTAACATTTAATCTTGTATTGCAATCTCTGTAAGAAATACTATTTATAAAGACAGTAACAGCAAGATGAACCATTTCTTCACTCTTTTATTAGTAGATGTCTCTGCAAAGACATGTCAGAGATAGCCAGAGAGACTCTATACAATAATACTGCCTATGTCTATACTAGATGACCTGAGCTCTCCTAGATAATCCTTAATTTAACAAATAATCTAGGCCGAGAGGGGAGGATTTATACAATGATAGTTCCTTCTGAAGATGTGAAATCATGCTACTTCTTAATTGTTATAGTAATACCAATTGTTAAAATTTATCTTGTTCTCTGACTTTTTTTTTCTGAATGTTGACTTAGATCATATGACATATCACATGATTCGAAGATTCTAGGTGAATTCACTGTATTTAATATAGAGAGATCCTGCACAGAAATTAAAAAAAAAAAAAAAAAGAAAGTTTAGTCTACAAGATATAGTAAATGATCTCATATGAATAATGCTGTGACTCATGGAATGAAAGGGGATCTTTATATTTGGGTTTTTTTCACAAATATATTTGCTATTCATCTTTATTTTGAGGGTATACTATGAAGACTTATGCATCTATTAAACTCTATCAAATCTAGACCACCATTTCAGGAACAGAAACAAAATAAATCAGTTAGTATTCAAGAAGATATATTTCTCTTTTGAATTTAGGAAACATGGCACACAACAAGGAAGACCATATATCCAGAGCATCAGTATGTCACAGAACCATAGAACATAGAGTCATAGGATGGCTGGTGTTGAAAGGGACCTTAAAGATCACTCAGTTTCAACCTCTCTGCAGTGGATAGGGTCAACTTTCATGAGATCAGGTTGCTCAGAGTACCATCCAGCCTGGTCTTGAATACTTCCAGGGTTGGGTCATCCACAGCTTCTCCAGGCAACCTGTTCCAACGTCTCATCACCCTCACAGTAAAGAATTTCTTCCTGATATATAAATGTAAATCACCCTTCTTTCAGTTTAAAACCATTCCCCTTTGTCCTATCACTACATGCCCTTGAAAAAGTCTCTCCCTATCTTTATCATAGGCTCCTTTTAGGTGCTGGGTGGTGGGGAGGATGAATTGGGAAAGCCCTATAAATATGATTCCTTAATGAAGGATTTTGAAAATATGAGGCCTATGAGCAAAACTGAAATGAAGGTGAACTTTGAGTTCTGAGATGCCAAGCCATTAGTTACTAAACAACTGAAAAAGACAATGGCTTAGCCAGCTGAAGAGGCATCTCCCTTGATTGAACAATACCCTTGGCAAACAGGAGGATGCCGGGGGTCAAAAGGTTAGAGGAACCTCACCAAAGTAGCTGGGAAGAAAAAAGGGTCTAGGAATCAGCTTTTAGGGTTAAAAATGTAACACATATGGTAATATTGTAGTTCTTATAGGCTGTATGTAAATTCTATAGGATTCGTGTCTTGTACTGGTTGGTTAATGTAAATCAGAATATTCAACGCAGAAACAGATATAATGTATTGTAAAAGGGACCTAGCTCTTCTTCTCTCAGCTATCCTCTCTCTCTTAGCCATCCTCTCTCTCTTAGCCTTCTCCTCCTAGCTATCCTCCCTCTCTTAGCTATCTTCTCACCTAGCTCTTAGCTCTCTTATCTCTATCCCTCCCCACCCCTCTCTCTCTCGGGGCACGCTTCAGCTGTGGCTGGCAACTGAAACAAAGCTCTAATACCCACGACCTAGGCAATAAACCATGTCTCAAGAACTGCATTGACTCCAGAGATCTCTCATCCCCGTCGTCCCAGACAGACCACGCCACAGTCTCCTACAGCTGGAAAGTTGCAATTAGGTCACCCTAAAGCCTTCTCTGGTATGTCTTTCTCTGTTGCTTATTGAATCTTTCCCTAAGTTGCATAAATGTGGTAAAATTGCAGCTTGGGGCAGGAGCACAGGGTAGATACATGATACCTTATCTATAATTTCTTACATCAGTGTTTGGGAAGACAGCATATGAAATCTTTTGGTTTTAATAATGTTGCTGCCTTTGTCTTCTGTGCATTTTGTAGTCTGATCTCCCAGGTGAGATCACACAGCTAAATTTGAGATGCATATTGAGATGCATATGCCTCTGAAATGCATATTGATCAATACAGGTTCACCTCTGATGTCTGAGATAATTTTACAATAAACCTCTTCTAATATATAAGGGTCTATATATAACATTACGTAGAATTTTTTCAAGATCATAGACCAATCCTCCAAATTCCTTTTGATACTACAGTCACTACCTGGGCTATTGGTGGGATTTACAAAACCTTTTCAACACACGTCCATGCTGTTTTCAACATCAATTAAGTGTGGTAAGGTAATGATAAATAAAGGTTCCAACTAGTTCTAAATGCATTAAGCAAATATAATCCAATGTAGGAATATCCAAAATCCAAAGTAAGAATGAGAGGAGATATTTTTTGTGTGTTCAGCAAAAAAATTGGTTATGAAGCAAGACTTTTCAATAGTGATTTCAAAAGTGATTTCAGTAGTGACAGAGCAACAACAATAAAAGTTCCAATAATGACAATTTCTACAGTGAGAGGATGATATGGTAATTCAGATTTAGTCTAGATATTTAGAGATTCATCTGGTTTAGTGAAAAATTAAGTTTTCCTTCATTGTGAGGAAAACATTATGAACTCTCAATTTTGGTTCTTTTTTTAGTCTTCAGAATAAAAATAAGAATCTGAAGAGAAATACCAAGATGGATGAAGATATTAAACATGATACCTTAGCTACTAAAGAAGTCATAAAGCCTTTATTTAAACAAGAAAGACAAATATCTTCAGGAAGAAACAGCAGGAGAATCTGTTGGCACTTCAAGATCTTCCTTGCAGACTTTCATTAATAGCGAAAAAAAAATGCTGTTCAGTCTGTGGAGTGTGGGGTCATCATCACTGGTGAAACCCTCAGTCAAAAAAAACCAGAAACTACAGAAAAACATAAACAATGATGGCTGTATGAAATACTATGCTTTCTTTTTCCGCTTACTGTCCTTTTCCTCTCACTTTCTGAATGTTCTCTGAGGCTAAATGTAGGTCTTTCACAGGATCATGGATTTGACACAGTTATTGTTCTTTTTTCTTTTAAAGGATTTCTTCAGTGTACAGATACAAACTACGTGTGCTTTCTTTCATGTCTCAGTGGGAATAAACTTTCATCTAAAAAAGTCCATCAAAAAAACTGCAAAACATGGCAACGGAAAAGACACAGCTAAATACAGATAATATAATCGCTGATGTGAATGATCTCACACAGCTTCTGTTGTGGATGACATGAATTTTAGGGGAATTATTTCTTTACTTTTTTTTCTCAGAGAACAGCTGTTTTTTTTCTTCTTTTAAAATGAGCTTCAAGAATCAAACAGGTGTATGTAAGCACAGTAAAGTACAATCAAGAAAATTTTAATCTATGTAAAGTAGGTATGACACCACTAAATCAAAGACAAAAGGACTTCCCAGCATATCCAAATTTTTACAAGCAAAATTAAGCCATAAAAAATCCGCAACACAATGCACATATCAGTCTGAGCTTTCCAGTTGTTAACAGAATGCAGGCATTTGAGACAGTCTGATTAAGCTGGAATGTTTCCCTCATTATTTTACTGGTGTTTCTTGTTTTCATTTCTATATGTAAACTTCCAGCGGATTTTTGGCGCTATTTCTTGTTTGGTGACTTTCATTCTTTACAGTCCATTTGTGTGAACCAACTCCAATCTCATTCAATTTCATGCAACAACATTTAGCAGATGAACTGCTCTTACATTCAGTAGATTGCAGTGGTCTACAAGAAAGAATTAAATAATAATGAAAGTTAACCTACATTTCGAAGTCTGGAAGGAAACAAGAATGGTACTAAAGAAAGCAACAGCATTATTGTCAGATTTACTGTAGTAAACTGACTGCCTTGTTGCAAACATACAGGTTCATTTTGAGTAATGTGTATCTTTGAGGGTGGAGAGAAAAAAAAGAAAAAAAATAAAGAAAAAAGGAAGAGGAGAGGGGGAGAGAGGAGAGGAGAGGAGAGGAGAGGAGTGGAGAGGAGAGGAGAGGGAAAGAAAGAAAAAAGAAAGAAAGAAAGAGAAAGAAGCAACTTAATTTATCTGAAAATTCTGCTTTAACTATTATTCCACCATGAGAACTCACACAGAAAACGTGAGTTTCACATTCTTCCTTTTGATTGGGGTGGAAAGAGTATCCCACATAGCACACATCATTTCACAAACTTCACTTTCATCAGTAATCACAGAATCACTGAATGGGCAAGGTTGGAAGGGACTACAGTGATTCGTCTGGTCCAACCTCCCTGCTCAAGCAGGGTCCTAGGCCACATGGCACAGGATTGTGTCCTGGCAGTTCTTGAATATCTCCACTGAGGGAGATTCCACAACCTGTTCTAGTGCTGGGTCACCTGCCGGTAAAGTTTTTCCTTCCTGTTTACGCAGAACTTCCTGTGCTCCTGCCTCTGCCTGCTGCCTCTTGTCCTTTTGATTGGCACCACTGAGCAGATCCTGGTTCCATCCCTGTAGATCCTGGCTCCATCTTCTTGACACCCTCCCTTCAGATAGTTATAGACATTGATGACATACCCTCTCAGTTGTCTCTTCCCAAAGATGAACAGACCCAGCTCCCTCAGGCTATCATTTTAAGAGATGTTCTAGTCCCTTAATCATCTTTGTTGCCCTCCCCTGGACACACTCTAGGAGCTCTGTGTCTCTCTTGTACTGCGAAGCCCAGAACTGGACACACAAATGGTGTCCACAAAATTACACTCAAATTCCCCACACCAAAGTCAAAAGAATCTAATCACAATACCAACAAAGGGGGACAATTATCACACACTCCACCCCTTTTCCATCACATTAAAACAACAAAGACTAGCCATGATCACTTGACCATGGATTTTCCAGCAGGCTATTAAATCATTCTAACAATCCCACAGCTCAATGATATAATAATATAGAAACAGGATTTCCCACTTTAACTGACTCAGACAATTTCATCAAGTATGCGCCTACCTTGTGAGAAGTATCAGTAAAGCTATCTATTCAGTCATTAACACAATGATGGGTTTAGCTCTCATACACAAATGAACAAGACAGAATTTTAATTTGGTCTTTGTTACAGTTGCCTTTCTTAAGGAAAAATGCAACAGATGTAATATTATTCTTAAATTACTATTTTTAGAAAATAATATTTCAGGACATGTAATTACTCTATCCAATGTTTTAATGTTCTAGTCCTCAATAGTTAGAAGAATAGTTGGTGAATTTATCTGCACGTGCTTTTTTTTTTGAAGTATGACTTAAGAAAAGAGAATTTGTGCTATACAGGAAGATTTCTTAACTCATTCCAGCAAGAATGAACCTTTTGCTATTTATGAAAGAATATTTACTCCTTAAGGTACTGTACCTTTGCTGCTTTAATAAATTAAGCCAGTTGGACTTAATTTCTATTAAAGGCTCCTTATGTCTCTACAGATATCCTAAGAGATCCTAAACTCATGACCCAAAATAATTCTGTTTCTAGTCCATGTAGCATAACTGTAGATACAGAGGGATTTTTCATTTATAAAATATATTCAGTGAATTATTATTTAAATGTCTGCTGAGATTATTTAAATTCTCTTTTTGAGATAAATGGGAAAGCTGATTCCATAAGTGAACTCAAAGACAAGAAATTCCAAGAGACCTCAGAATTATCTGGAATTTATCTTACGCTGTTTAGTATCCATTCTTTGCAAGATGTTTTTCTTTAATGCCGTGCTCAATCCTATTTTCCCCTTTGAAAGTACACTCATTCATTTCTGTGGCCATAGCATTCTCCTTATGTACAGCTCCAAGAAAGACGTTACCTTCTAAGCTACTGGCAGACACCAGTGTGAGTATGCAATCTAAAGTTCTACAGCAGCTTAGGTAGGGTATCAATACAAATTCTGAGATTACATCATTAATCTTTGTTGTTTCAATATACCAAGAAAAATATAGTGCCATATTAATTCCTGTGAAAACCTGACTCATTACTTCTGCAACAACAGGTTTTCAGTCTCATACTTAGTGATAAAAAAAAGGTCTTGCTCTCTGGGGTCATGAACTTTTAAAAATTAATAGGAACGTGACTCTAGATCTTGTTTGTCTACTGTAATCTTGATGAGCCAAGTGTGACAGCAAATTAATCCACCACTCTCATTCTTTCTCCCATTAAAAATTCTGATCACACTTTTCATGATCATGTTTCCATGATAATGTACAGTTTTATGTTATCATGGAAAGTGTCAGGAGTCCTGCCCTAAAAACAAGATCCTGCAAAATGGCCATCTGTCATTAGAAAACATTAATTATGCAAAAAAAAAAAAAGCAGCCAACAAAATCAGAAAGATTATATTTGCCTTTTGTAGGTCAGCATGGCCTTTCTATCTGCTTCTCACTGAAGGCTACCTGGGTCTGCAGAATTTTCACTGGGAACTCTGAGTCTCTAAAAAATGGGGTTTTTTTCACTTGACATATAGCACTTAGGAATAGATGATTGAAAACCTCTGTCTGAGTGTTACATGTAAATATATGTGAAAAAATCATGTGTGCTTTTTACAGGAAATTAATATTCCAGCCTAAGACACAGCCTCAAGGATATACAAATAGATTTTTGACAGCTAAGCTAGAAATTCAAGCCAATTGTAATGCATACCGGAGCAAGAAGCGCACCAGAAGAAAATGAATACTTCTTATTACATTAAATCTTAAGAGTGACAGGGGTGTTGCATATTGGCAAAACAGTTTAAATATTATATACTGTGTAATAAGCATTAGTAATGTATGTATACTACTATAATTAATAATACTTGGTCATAGCATCTTAAGAATGACTTAGTAATTGAGAAGTTTCAGAAGCAGGACATGACATTTTAAAGCCTGATTGCAATAGTTCTAGTGAGCTTTATTTTCTAATTAGAAACATTAAATCTCACTGTTAAACAAGAGGCTTAGTACCTGAAAATCCACTTTTTGTATGCATTAAAATATTAGGAGTCAGGTCTAAATCCCTTGCAAAACCTTTTATGATCTACTTTGATTATAAGTACATGAATGAGCTTTGAAAAGGAATATGAAAAAGAAGATAAAAGTTTTAATTTGTCAGAAATTGGAAATAAGGAAGTGCCAGCACTAAGAACAGAAAAGAAAGAAGTGCATTTTTGGAACTGCATGAGGAACCTGTAGAAACTCAGGCAGGGAAAAACAGGGTTGTCCAAAACTGTGCTTCATCTGGATGTTGGCTGAGACTATGGAAATACTACAATCAGACTAAGAAACTCTGAAGCAATGTTGGGTCCATTAGGATAGTCACAGTTCTCATGAAGCCTTAAATGAATATATTGGTATTCTTATATCATGAGATGAAAATGAATATCCAAAGAAAGTTTCCCACCTGAGAAATGTAAAACACATGCATAGAAGGAACATTTCTATAATGCACTGTAAAATCATTTACAGTAATATTGAAAAGCATAATTAAAGCCAGATTGCTTTTTGACTTCCAAATATTGGCTGACTGGCAAAATCAGTCACAGGTGTAGGTTTTCCAGAAAATTCTGTCTGCTATATGCATGGAAAGCCTTATAAAATTTTCTCTTTCTCATGATCTGAGCTTATTCTGGATAGGTTTGATTAAAGTGCACCACACTTCTCTTTGTACGAAAATATGCCCAGCATTTCCTCTGAATTACTGTTTTGAACTTTTATTTCCCCAGGTTTCTATAGAAAAGCCTGGGTCTGATCATTTGGTTTACTTTAAAATGAACACAAATGTGTTAGTTATGATTTTAGGTCCTTTTGTCTGCCAGTGGGTAGGCATTCATGTGTGTTTCACAGAACAAAAGGAGGTACCTGCTGTGCCACTCACAGTGGAGATGGTGAAGGAAATCTAAAAACTGCTATAGCAAGAAAAGTTGCTATTGCACCTGGAGACTTTGAAGTCAATTTTTCAAAGGTTATTTCTTGTCAGATTTCAAAAGTTAATATCTGTGCACAGGAGGGAGCCTCCAAACAAAGTGCAGTTTTAGGGTTCTCAGAATACCTCTTTTCTCTCCTCTTCCCTAGTGCAAAACAATGCATCTATAGCATAGGAGGTATGAACGCAGGTGCTGGAATAAAGGGGGGGATCCACTTATTTAATTACAATACCTGTCCTAATCTTTCGTCATAGTGCTACGTGTCATAAGTTACAGCAGATGTAGAATGGTTCTAAAAGGGATAAAAAAGTTCATGGCAAAAAGAAAAAAAAAAAAAAAAAGTAAAAATCTACTCAAAAAGAAAAGAAAAAAATCATCTCAGATGAACCCTGAAGGATTGTGTGGTTCAGGCTGTTCCACTGTAGCCAGTAATGTTGGTAGGTGTTGGACACTATTAGAGACAAGGTAATGTAGAGAAATACCAGAAAGGTATTCTCAGAAGGACTGACTGAACTGTGCTCACATTGCCAATGTACTAAAAAACCCCCCAAAACAAACAATCAAACAAACAAACAAACGAACAAACAAACTCTGGTACAAGTTTTGTTTTAAAAAGTATGATGAATATGGTAGTTAAAAAACAGGTATCAAAAATCCACTGAAGAAAAGTGTTCTTTTTACATCACATGTAAATAAATGATGAAAGATGAGGTGGGAAGTCTCTTCTGCATGCTGATAACTTGTACAGAAATCAGTAAATTTCTTTTAATAAGGGCTTAATGTGTTTAAAATACAGGAAGGAGAAAAAGAAGACTTCACAATACTTAAGAGCAAGTGACTCTTAAAAGTCTTAATTTCCTTCCTGCTGTGTTTAGAAAGTATTGGAAATTATTTAGAGTATTCACACATTAATCACAGACTTATTCTTTTCTGTAATCATAAGAAAAATTTTTACAGAACTTTCCTTGTGATAGATGTACATAAACTCTAATTTCAATTCAAAAAACTGCTTATCTTTCATTTGAATTTTTTGATAATTAATCTTTGTGTTGGAGAAAGATACATTTCTTTCCTTGGGTGTTTCACCATTGGAAGTATCTTGTATCACATAAGCTCTCAAAATGCTAGTTAGGGGTCCTGTATCTTAAATAAAAGAAAAAAAAATTAGACAATTAAGAAAAGGGACCTAAAAGGCACCTACATATACAAAAAAAAAAAAAAATCCTTTTTAACAAGGAAAGACTCAGAACCAAGACATTGAGTTGCTGAAACACTAATCTTTACCTGGATTCATTTTATAGTGTAAGTACACCTACCTCAGTATAATTACAACAAGATAATCATTGAGGGTGTGCAAGAACTATAGTGCAACTTCACAATAAAAACAGCAATGTAAACCAGAGTCATATGATGTGATTATCTGATAGTTTAATAAGCAATTGAATACCTTTTTCTTTTGATCTTCTACAAAACCTTCCACAGTGCATATTAATATAAATATGCTACAGTGGGCAGGACAATCGTTTTATATCTCAAATAAGCATGCAAGTATGTAGGTGAGTTCATATAAGAATTCCTTGGGCTAGTTTTATTTTCTTGAGTCCCAGTAAAACTTTAAAATTAGTATTTTTTTATTCAAAACTGTATTTTTTTTTTTCATTTTTTTGCAGATCATTTTTTCACAGAAAAACAGTTTTCATGTTCCTGGGCATTGCTGATCATTCTCAACACATAGGGTGTGCTGAAGACAAGCTCAGGTCTCACTCTTTGCAGTTTCATCAGAGTTATCTGAAATTGTGGTTAAAGGAAAAGATTTAACAAAAAAATATTGAAACTCAAATGTATACATAATCCCTGCTGGTCTTTCTGTTTTTTTGCCTCAGAATATTTTCTGCATACTGATATTCCTCTTCTAAACTTTTTTTTTTTAATTATTATTATTTTTAAATTTTTATTTTATTTAACAGTGTTGAGGCATTTCTAGGCTAGTAGTAAATTTTACTGACGGCAGAAAGTTTCAGCTGTTCACAAAAGAAAAATGTGTTTCTTTTCTCTTTTTTGTCNTCCTTTTTAACAAGGAAAGACTCAGAACCAAGACATTGAGTTGCTGAAACACTAATCTTTAACTGGATTGATTTTATAGTGTAAGTACACCTACCTCAGTATAATTACAACAAGATAATCATTGAGGGTGTGCAAGAACTATAGTGCAACTTCACAATAAAAACAGCAATGTAAACCAGAGTCATATGATGTGATTATCTGATAGTTTAATAAGCAATTGAATACCTTTTTCTTTTGATCTTCTACAAAACCTTCCACAGTGCATATTAATATAAATATGCTACAGTGGGCAGGACAATCGTTTTATATCTCAAATAAGCATGCAAGTATGTAGGTGAGTTCATATAAGAATTCCTTGGGCTAGTTTTATTTTCTTGAGTCCCAGTAAAACTTTAAAATTAGTATTTTTTTATTCAAAACTGTATTTTTTTTTTTCATTTTTTTGCAGATCATTTTTTCACAGAAAAACAGTTTTCATGTTCCTGGGCATTGCTGATCATTCTCAACACATAGGGTGTGCTGAAGACAAGCTCAGGTCTCACTCTTTGCAGTTTCATCAGAGTTATCTGAAATTGTGGTTAAAGGAAAAGATTTAACAAAAAAATATTGAAACTCAAATGTATACATAATCCCTGCTGGTCTTTCTGTTTTTTTGCCTCAGAATATTTTCTGCATACTGATATTCCTCTTCTAAACTTTTTTTTTTTAATTATTATTATTTTTAAATTTTTATTTTATTTAACAGTGTTGAGGCATTTCTAGGCTAGTAGTAAATTTTACTGACGGCAGAAAGTTTCAGCTGTTCACAAAAGAAAAATGTGTTTCTTTTCTCTTTTTTGTCACTTGATAGAGGGTAAATACAGAAGTTTGAAACAAACCCAAGAAATTATTAAGTCCGCATGGATGGAAAACTCTTCAATCTTAGATTTATAAAGTTATTTATTCTTGTATTTTTCTAACTGATGAAACAAGGTGTGGTTCCAAAGTTTTAAAAAACCTAGAGTGAAGAAGTCAAATAGATTTAAAAGAGGAACTCCAGGTATATCTAAATCTAATGTCTTAGAATGAAGAAATTATTCAAGATCTTTGTTTTGAAGTTAATGAAAAAGAAAAAGAAAAAATGAAACTGATTAAGAGACTGAAAATGTGATGCCTTGTTTTTTTTTTTCCTATTTGTTGTAGATCTACTACGTATTCCCAGAGCAGTGACAAGTCCAGTGCACCAGAAGAGACATAACAGCGCTGACTAGGGCTAGTAGTCTCCCTGTGAAAGCCTCTCAAGGTGTCTCCAGCACCGCTGTCTTGATGAAATTCCATTTCCTGAAAGAAAATAATTGAGGGAAGTTTCTTTTTTGTTCTAACTATTTGAAACCTGACCTGATAATCAGACAGGAATCGAGGTAGAGGGGCATTGTTATAAGTCAGGAGCAAGTGTGGGGCTGTGTCCTGATCAGACCAACTGGCAGCAGGACCTGCTCTGTATGGCCAGCCCAGCCTTCTCACATGGGCAAAGGTGGGACTCTGCCTGAGGAGAACAGGTTAGAGAACTGTCTCTCTCACTGTACTATTTTAGGAGCACAGAACCGAAGCTGGTCCTCTGACACACAGGAGATGTTTGTCAGCTCAATGCTTCTCTGCAAAAAAAGGGGAAGTTCCTTTCACACAGTGAGCTAAGCTTGTGAAAAGTACTCTTAAATGAACTAAATCCTAGAACCTTCCCCTTCAAGTATGCAATGCATTTCTAAAGGCTTTGTAGCCTGTGATAAAACGACATGGCAATGTGTGTATTGAACACTCACGAACAAAGAAATACCAAACAAATATTTGACAGACTCATATAAAACAAAGAACTCTGCTCACCTCTTTTCATCTCGCTACAAAGTATGAAATGTACAGTGTATGAGAAATGTCAGCAAGGTTTCTGGGATGTTCTTACGTGCTCCAATGACAGACATACTGAAAGAACACATAAAACTACAACATCCAGCTGACAACACTAAACATTGGAGCATAGAAAACAAGCGGATCAGCTGCCTTCTCCCCATCTTCTTCATCTAATCTAGCAGAGTCTGTTGCAAGGGAAATGCAATTATGAATACATAAGTATTTCCTGTCTTTCACAGGACTTCAGTGCTGTACGAAATATGCAAGAAATACCCTGATCTTAGCAAGGCATGAATGACAGGAATGAAATGCAGAATGGGGAGGGAGAGGGGGAAGGAGGGAGAAAGCCCCTATTGCTTCTGGTCTTGAGACAGTACAGTAGTGCACAAGCTGGAATCTCAGCATGACCATTTTGGGAAATGTATACTACCTCTGTATATAACTACAGGGTAAGGTAGTCTATACTGGATCTGTTTTTACCACCAATAAATCAATGCTTAAAAACATAAAAAGGCTGGTTTATGTTACAAAAAAAGAATACAGGAATTCAGAACAAGCAGACTACTTTTGTACTCTCAGAGCTATTAAAATTCAATTTTTGTCTAGATAAAAAAATGTATGAATGAGGGAGAAAATATGTGTATTATGTCAAGACAAATTTCAAAGTATTTTATTCTGAGTATCTATATAGTTCTTTTATCTATGAACCTATCATATTGAAGCATCTAGAAACATACTACAATGAAACACGGCAGTTGCCTGAACTTCTCGTTAGATACTTTATCTACTAATCTTGCTCACAGAAGACATGTAAATACCAAAACCTGCAAGCATCTATTAAGCAGTGATATTTCCTTTCATGGGAATAAAGATATTTGTCAAAATAGTAACAACTTATTTACAGGAAATACCATGGGTTTTATGTGGGTAGAAAAAACACAATAAACCCAAACAAATAATTTTGACTCTGTCACTATTTTATTTTCATTGAAATTGACTTTTAAATAATTTTTAGCATGAACTAAACCATGACATCATTAAATTGGGAAAAACCCCATTCTTTTCCTTTAAATTCATTTGTATAAAGTTAAGATTTTTACTTCAAAGTTAAACCAAATAAGTACTCATTATGGTACGTACACGTCCTGCAAGTTTAATATGAATCCCAATGCTCACTTTGGAAACCTTCTGAAAAGTTTTTAACTGGTTTAACTGGTTTAAAGTTTTAACTTAGTGAAGACTAAATGTCTTTCACTATACAATTAAAAGTCATTAAGAATGGATAACTTATGAGATTGCATTGAAACTTAAAACTTCAAATGTAAAGAAATAAAACATGGATAGATCAGCATCTTTACGTAGATTTGTTGGCCTACAGCCACTGCGATGTTATAATTATATAAATTAGAAAATAGATTACAGAAATGGATAAATAAATACCCTCAACTATTTTTCCTAATATAAAAGTCATATATTTTGTCTTTGTACATGCATAATTCTCTGATTTATTAATTCCTGGATCTATTATTGCCAAATCTTTTTTCTCCTGTGCTATTTTGGACTAATCACATTAACCATTAGCTAATTAAAATGCTCAGATGTTTGGAAATGTTTACAGAGGATGATACTATTTCCATTTCAACTGTATAATTGATATACAATAATTAAAAAATTACCTACATTACCTTAGAACATAACAAAGAATATTTGTTTCCTTTGGGTTTTATTAATTGCTTTTATACATGTGAACAGTGTACTAATTATACTTAAGCATCAGCTAATTAGAAAACGATAATGGATCTTTCCTACACAGCAAGTGGGTAAGAATACAGGACTGGTTTCTGTTTCCAGATTGGGAAAAAAAAAAAAAGGTCCAGTAGCTGAATATAGGGAATGTAGTCTTTCTTGCTACCATACCATTTAACAGTCTGATACCTTATCTTTCCCTTTTTTTTTTTTTTTTTCCAATAATGCATCACACTAATATTATCAGCGGGAATTAATCTCCCATCATTTGCACATAAATGGGGCTATATCAATTTAGGTTCTCTAGGAGCTTGGGGCTTCTTTTGGTGTGCAGATAGTTTTCAGACAGGTTCTCTATTCATTCAGGGCAGCCTCAAAGTGCAGTGATTTATCCCTTGATACAGAGCTACGACATGAGAACACAGAGGGTGATTTATTCTGCATGATTTAGTTGAGTGAACATGTGCTGTCAAATACTAAAATGAAGTGTTTATGTTGTATAATGGGGGGATTGAAATAGAATTTATAAACTGTCAGCTTATTGTAAAACCCTGTGCAATTTCTACTAAACTCTTTAAGAAAAAGGTTCTATTGCAAGTTTTTTCAACAGCAGCTGGCAGCTGTTTAAGACATGCTGGGAAGCAGTAATGGCAGTGCTTAACCCTTCATTACATGTCATTAATACATGTCACCATTATGCTCGTCTATTTACCCTGTGCTGTCACTTAACATATCTCCTGACTTTCCTATAAAATCTGTCCAAGGATTATTTCCATTAAAAACCATTGCCAGGTTTCTCTCAAATAAGATTGGGACTCCCTGTTAGCCTCCTGCATGAGTTTTGAAGGCTTGCTTTTCTGCTTTTGGGAGTTCTGCAGCTATCCCTAGGAAGATAATCAATGGTGACTTAACTTCAGGCATCCTCACTCAGGAGTAAACAGTAGGCCCTTCTCAGACCAGCCAGATCCCTTGCAAGTTTTCAGATCTCTTACCAGGAACATAAGGTTCATAAGGTGGTAGGAAATAGAATCTCCTAGGTCAGGCTGTTGTACAGTTCATCCCATCATACTGAGGTGTAAGAAAAGCTACATCCTCTTCACTTGGAAGGAGAACTGCTTCATCTTTCCTAAGGCTAATGGTAATGCTCTTCCTTTACTAAATTGCTTAAGAATATACAAACTACAAGAGACTGAAAAGGTCACCTTGCAATGCCTCCTGTTAATGTTAGCCTGGTGAACCTGATGCTAAGTATAGGGTAAATTCATGTCCTTAACAAACTGCCATGTAACCCTGTCAAAGAATCCACCAGGAAACTTTATATCTTTATCTAAACATAATGTTTTAACTGTTATAACTATTGCCCATGATTAATGAAGGTACATTTTTTTCACCCTTGCTTCATACGTCACTGCTTCCCTACAGCTGTGCTCTCGGATTTTTTGCTTTCTGGCAAATACGCAGCTATTTCATGGGGTATGTCTGTAGCCTATTTAAAAAACAAAACAAAACAAAACAAAACAAAACAAAACAAAACAAAAAAAACCCTTTAAAATGGTTTCTGTGAGCATTTTTAAAATAAGAAAATAAAGACAACATTATGATGTTGAAATTAATGTTTATCTTGTGGTCTGAGAGGCTTGCCTCAAGAGTAGGTATACCTCTAATGAATTTCATTTGAACACGTGGATTTCTGTCCAAATCTGAGTCTCCAGCGACTGCAATAGGACTGCAAGGAATCCACAGCAGCAGCGTAGTGCAAAACTTATCAAAATAGGGTCCATGTCAATAATTATATTGAGACAGTCTGGCAGGCATAGGGATAAAAGAACTTGTGACTATTTTGTTTCATTTTTACAGATATATATATATATAAGATCTACTAAGAAACTTAAATTTCAAAATATTTGCCTATCTAGAGATAGCTTCCTCTAATAAATGCTAGACAGTTTAGACTTTTTTTTTGTCAAGAAGCTTGAAATAGACCAGTCATTTTCATGGAAGAAAACACAGGGAAACCTAAATACATACCGTTTGGAAATTCCACTTTTTTTATATCATGATATCTAGGAATGAAGGGAAACAAAAAAAACCCAAAAAAGTAAATTCCTGACTAAAACTCTGAAGTCCTGAGCTGAAAAATACCAGAGATACATGTACATAAATATGGTAGCGCATGAATGTTCCTCAGGGGCTAAACATGGTTTGCACAATCAGAATTTGTTGGGCTCTAGTACCAAGCATATAAAAAATATTTTGCAGAACAATTTTTTTTGGAAACTAAGCTCAGGTATTTTGTTTAGAGAAAAAATCTGCAGCACAGAAATTCCTCCATATTTTTACTTCTGGTTTAACTTCTTAGAAAAATATCTAACAACAAAAGCTTCAAAATAAACACACCCTCCCACGCACTTATTTTTTAGTAATAGATTGCAGTGTTGCAGTGTAAGCATGGATACATATTTGGCCTGAGGCAGACAACAGTCTAAGGAAAAAGACTTTAGAGGGTTTCAGGTTTTCAGCCCAGCTGAGCTGACAGCAAATTCAGCTGAGTAGATCAGGGAGAAAATGTGTCTCCCATACATATTGGAATGCACAGAATGTATTATGGCTTTTTCCTGATCAGTGCTCTATATATCTATAGTAATTCAGTATCATCCTGCCATCCCTGTCTATTGTGAAAATCTCCATCTGCTCTGTGATATCTCTTTTTCCCTCACAATGCAAGAAAGGAATTGGAAGATGAAGGTCAGACTTCTACCTCATTTTATGTATATTCGTAGATTGCGTCATTTATTGGATATGTAGGCAGTCATGTAATTAATGACAAAGCTCATCCCTGTCCAGACACACAAGCTCCCACTGAGGCTAAATTATTCTCATTAACTGACTGTTTTATGGAAGTTGTGATATGTGGTTGCAACCCTTACACAAAGCTTTTAAGACAGTAGTTATTGCTTAGTGATCAAGGGAATCATGAAAGTATGGACTGGCATAGGTTACAATTCTTTCTCTTCTAGATAAAGGCATTCATCTCAACAGCCAAGCTGCTCCCGGAGGGAAGAACAGCCTGTTCTCAGCTTATGAGCACTTTCTATATTTTAATCTGTGCTCTTTGCTGCACAGCTGGTTGGAGCAGCAACGAGCCTAGAACTGAAGGACTGAGGGAGTCTTTCAAGTTCCACATCAGCAGCCTAATTAGAATTTCTTAAAATTCAGCATCTAAGTGTGAGAGAAGATGAAGGAAGTCCAATCCCTCTTGAGTAGGTGAACTGTTACTACACATCAGTGGACTCTTCTCATGAAACAGGTGTTTTTTTTGCTTTTCTTTCCTTTTCTCCATGATGTTATTTAGGATTTTAGCTATTTTCTAGAACTGCATTTCATAGAATATTCTTTCAAACTTTCTGCCAACTGTAGACTAACCAAACTTCAGTTCTTGACAAGTTTTCATCAATATAGATACATTACAAAAATGAAGATCCAGGGCTATGTTTTTGAAGTCCCTCCATCATAAAACTTAAATTGAAAGATATGATTGTGCTATTAAAGATTGAATGTCATATTCTTCAGTGGAAGGAAATGTGATGAATTTTACATCTTGTATTCAGAGTCTAACTTTTTAAGATCTGCAATCTAAACACCTAGAAGTCCAGTAGTCACTTCAGGCTTCTGATCTGATTAGCTTAGGAGAGTTTTTGACATCTACTTTTAAATGTTTGAGTCACACCACTGAAATCTCTTTGTTTCTCTAGCATAAAAAAAGAGTACAGATAATTAGATCAGAATTCCATTCTCTAGAATCACAAAAGAAAAATACTGTAGTTCAGTAATGGGCACAAGGTAGGATCAGCAAAACTTATGCTTGCTAGTCAGGACTAGTTAATGAATTCAGTATGTGCTTTCTGAGACCAGTAATAATGAAAGAAAAGAAAAAGAATTTTCAGAGTAAGGATCGCATCCAAATAAAACTGATTTCAAGATTTAAGGTGTAAATTATTCCTTTTTAAAGTATAAAAGGTATATGCTGCCAGCAAGGGGCACAACTTCAACAGATTCTCTAAGTGCTTCAGAAGTCTGTAACATAATTATCTTAAAATGATGTATGAATGGAAAGATTCCACATTTTAAGATCTAAAAATAGTATTAAAATTAATTTGCTTTTGTCTGCTTTTGTATATTTTATGTGGAAATATAAACCACTGGAACTTTGTGTAAGGGTTTACTTGTGATTTTAAGGAGAGTATTTAATTTATGTGAGATGTTTATCATTTTAATGTCTCTACTTAATCAACTGCATCTTGAAATACCATGTGTTTAAAAAAGATTTGAAAAGTTAATGTATGATAGCACTGAAGACATTTCTGTAAACAACTGCAGAATATAGCAGAAGATATATATTAATTTTTAGCAACTAAAATTCAACAATTGCATCAGTGTATGCTGGGGGCTGACTGACACATTGTCCATGAGTCAGTAATGTGCCTTTATGGTTAAGAAGGGTAATGGTATCTTTGCTGCATTAGAAGAAATTTCACTGTCAGGTTGAGCAGGGGGAGTGATCCTTCCTCCCTGTCCAGGGCTTGTGAGGTCACACCCTGTGTCTCATTCTGGGCTGCTCCCTCTGAACATCAGAACTTTGCTTAGTGCAAAGGTGACTTAGTACTGCAACAGAATGCCCAAGAAGGCAGTGGCATTTCTATCTTTGGAGCTATTCAAAAGCTGTCTCAATATGATCCTGGGAGACTGGCTATAGGTGGCTCTCCGGGAGAAAAGCGTTTGAACCCTATCACCTCCAGAGGTCTCCTCCAATCTCAATTCCTCTGGGAGTCTATGAACTAAATTTCAGTAGTGTCATAAGGCTTCACACTACTGCAGTCCTTCTTCTGAAATATCTGAAAGTTTTTGTCTATTTTTAATATATTGTCATTTAACATAATTCTGTACCATTATATTTTTTGAAGTGAAAGCTAATACCTAAAGAGTAATTAAAAAAAGTACATCTACATGAAGTTAATTTGAAAACTCGAGTTTCCTACTGAGAACTAATTGGGTTAACTCAATTAAACTAAACTAAACTAAACTTTTGGAAAGAACATTAGCTGAGATAAGCCAAAGCTAGTGGAACAATGCCACCATTGCATCTGACCTAGCTTGTCATGAAGGAGATTACCATAGCTAAACAGAGCAGCTGACAGGAGAAAATCTCAGGGACAGGAAAGGAGCACGAATGATGATTCATGCTCTGTATGCTTATTGTCGTTTCATGCTGGGAATGTGTTTGCAAATGCTAATAAATATGCAGGGGAATGGGAACACGTCATACCTAAGTCCATCCTTTATGATGAGGAGCATGAAAAAGTCTAGCTGTTCCTTCATCTCTACCAAACTTAAGAAAATATTAGAATCTGAATTCTGATTGACTTGTATTTTTTGTTCTCTAGACACTGAATTATATACCTCTTAGCAGTTGTCTCCAATCATAAACTCTGTGTTTATCTAAATATATATATATAATGCATGCCTTAAGGAATTTGCAAAATTTCTGAGGAAAGACTGTTTTTACTATTAGTTAAGGTTCCCTGTCTTTGCCATCTGATCCATCAATAATACTCCTTTTCAGATGTGGGAAGCAATTGTTTCAGCTATTCTTAGTTTCTTCTTCATACATATAAATCTTCACATTTTTCTAAGACATCATACCAGACATTTTCTTTTACCATTATGAATTCATTAATTATATTGAAGTGTAATTTTAGTACAGATCACATGGAGGGAAAAACAAAAGGGGATGACATGCTATGCTTTTAGTATGCAGCCAGGCAAGAATTGGGAAGAAGGATTTGTATTAGCTAATTTAGCACTTTGTACTCAAGTGCAAATACGAACTCAAATACTTCTTCCTTAATTTTAATGTCTTTAATAAGAGGATTTTAGTCCTGTACCATCATTGACTGCAATAAGAACCAAGGAAGCCACTGCAGTTAACTTAGGTAGCTTGGTCAAGTGTTTAAATGGAGTAAGTAAAATAAATTTTCTGGGTTATCTTTACTGAATGTGCAAGACTCTGACTTAGCAAAGCATCCTGGAGGATTCTGTCTCTCCAGTACTCACTGAGGAAAGTTTTCAGCAGATAGCCTACTGCCTACAATACTGCAAATCACCCAAATTATGCCATACACAGTTATTTTGTAATTGAGGCACTAGAAATGGCACGTCTGTAAATGACTGAAGAATCAGTTATCATATAGCTAAAACATTATCATATAACTAAAGACAAGAGTAATTAAGGGTACAATTTTGCAGTTCTGGGATGTCCTAGCTTACTGCTATCTCAGACTACTATTAGATGATTTTATTTTATGGACATAAACCAAAAATATTGATATGTGCAAGAAAGACAAAAAAACCCAAGGAATTTTAAAAGGTCTCTTACACAGCTTATTACACCCACAGGTGACAAAGAAAAATGTTCTTCTTTACCCTAGGGGATACAGAACTTTAGAGGCTTGCTGTAAACACTGGCTCTATTCCTCCCTCCTAGAAAAGCAAGTACATGCACACATAAAAATCATCCATAAAATAAAGACAGAACATAAAAACCTGCTGGGTTGGGAGAAAGGTTTATCTAAATTATTCACCCGCCTCTTATGGTGGCCAATACAGATATAAAGAAATAATAATGAATAAGAATTACAGTGGTACTTTACAGGAATACTTGCTTGCCTTTCAAGAGTTTGCAATTCACAAAGGTGATAACTTTGTAATGAATGTTCCTTCATCAGTTTTCTTTTCATAAACTCCTCCCTTAAGATTCTGTTTTCTCTTGTATTTGGTGGTAAGTATCATTAATGATGAAAAATATTAGGAAAGACTAATTATAAGCATTGCTCTTATGCTTCTATACACAGATAATTGTGATTAGTCAAAACTCCATTAAAAAGTAGTTATATGTCAATTAAATTATGCTTTCTCAGTACAAACACAGAAAAAAAAAAAGTGTGGAGGGTGAAACAAATAACCTGTATGTTAGTAATGGTATGGAGGCAGATACTTTCTGCCTTAATAACTACAGTGACAAAACTGCTGAACTACTGATTAAGCAGCCTAGTATCCTAATTGTCTAATTCTCACTTCACTAATGTCTATGAAATCTTCTTTAAATGGAGCTGACTACTTTCAAAGCTCAACCCTTCTTTGCAAGTACTCTAAACATTGTAGAAATTAAATTGAACATGCATAGCATATTTGAATATATTCAGACAAGTTATTTCCTTGATTTTCCATGTATGTCTAATATAAAAGCTGAGTATTACACGTCATAAGAGCATTTGGAAAAAAGATCACTTCTAGAAGTCATACAGACCTGCAAAATGCTAATTTTTCCTCTTCCCTGACTATCCATATGACCAACGTGTCCTCTGAGAGATTTCCTTTCCTTTTTTAAAGAGAAAATACACAGTATATGGTGTGGCTTACTGCCCCTCCTCCATCCCTACAAGTCTTGGGGAGAGACAGATAAAGCTCTGCGTTCCCTAGGTTTTCTCTCTCAGCCCAGCCTTTACTGTGGCATTCATGCTGTTCTTCCCTGTCTTGCTGCATGGCCACAGATGATTGTGCTTGGGCTGCTGCAGAGAAAGTAGGTATCTTGAGTGAAGGCAGATCATAGGGAAATGGGCAGGGTGGATGATCATGGGGAAATGAGACATAATTACGAAAGAAATGGTTGTCTGTGCTATGAATGAAGATCACCTGCCCAAACAGGAGGTAGAATGGGAAAACAGAGTGGCTCTGATTCATATTCCCAGGAAAGAAGAAAGAAGGTAGGAGAGTAAAATGATGTTAGAAAGTCCAAGAAGGTAAGTAAAGGAGATTTCTTCCAGCAAGCTATAGGACTGTGGAAGTTGTTCTAAGACCTTTAATTGAACCTTAATTCCCAGGACACTCTTCTTTTTCAGACTCCCTTTCTCATTCATGTCCTGCTAAAAAAGCAGCTCTAGATTTTGGCAAACCTCTCTCTTCGATCATCAACCTTTTAAAATACTAATAGACCCCAGTTTCTCATTAAATTCATTTTGCTGTCACCTCAAACCCAAATTTTGCCTGTGCTACTAAAAAGCTTTGAGCTGTTTCTCAGTGTACCCTAGAGCAAATCAGCTGGGCAGCCAAGCAAGTAGTCAGATTTCTTCTCCTCACCAAGAGCCTGCAACGAAAAGAGGCAAAGGAGGAAAATCAGTCATACCCCTCCTGTCTAAACAGTTTCTGACAGCTCATTATAATTATTGAATGTCAACAGTGAATTCAGCCATATGCAAATATGTAGGCAGAAATGATTCCTGCACAAGACTCAGCTGATTCAGAAACAAAACGAAGCCTCAAAGAAATGGACATAGGTTAAAGAATTTACAAATATATATGTGTGCACTAATATACAAGACCACAGTCAGTACCTCAAAATTAATTTTTAAAATATAATCTTTTTCAATGGCTCTTATGAGACTTTACAGTGTCCCTTCTGAATAAAGGTAAATTATAGTACGGGACCAAAATCAGAGCACAACATCAATTGATCAATGAAAACATACAAACGTTTCAGAACCTTTGTCACTGTCAACATTTCTGCAAAAAAAATGAGAAGATTTTGTAAAGAAAAGATGTTTAACAGAAGTGCCTGATGTAAAACAAAACATCTTCATCATATATTTATATCATATCTTTCCTACTGCAAGTCAAACTCTATACAATGTGGATAACTCTTGGTTCAGTTATGTACTTCCATCTTAACCCCTATTTTTCTCATACATGGCATTTTTCCCCAAATTTTCCACTTTTACTTGTAATATTTACATAGCAACATCAGTGTTTACAGTAATTTAAAATTTATCTTTTTTTTTAAATGACTGCTCTTGCCTTATTATTCTAAGATGCTTTTAACATTTCCAGTGTCCTTTGTCCATTTAATTCAAGTATTCTTTATGCATAAAAACAGATGGTCCAAACATTCATGAAAATCAGCTTCTACTGCATTTTCTTGAGCAGAGAGGGAATTGAATGAGGTACCTAGAGATGAGGATGAAGACAAACATCTTAACAGCAACAGAGGTATAAACATCTTTAAATCTAAAAGGCCAGAGGAGGCAATGTATCTATCTGACACTGCATATTCCAGGCTTCTGTCACATACTTTTGAAGCCAGGACTGAAAGTCTGAAACATTCATAGGGTTTACCTAAATAAGTATTTCTCTTTTCACTCCAGAGGAGTTATTTCCTTATGAAATATTTGTACATTTTAGAGAAATGGCACATACTATCTCTTTGCCCTTCAGATTACTTCAGTGTCCTCAATATCCCTCTCAATGCTGATTATGAGCTGTAAAAACTTCCTTTGTTCCTCCTTTTTGTGACTGTTATTTATTCACTAGTAACTTGAGAGTGCTGTGGCTTCAGTAATGAGATATATCCAGGCACTTGAGAAATTTGCTCTATTAGGGTTCTTGCGTTGATACATTTGCCAAGAGGAATTTCTTTTTGTCATCTTTTCTGTGCTTTTTTATAGTCCAGACAGCAAAGCAGCCATGTTTGACACAAGCAGTTAAATGGTTTAGTCCCTTTCAAAAGATTTTGGCCTGCAATTTAAAGGAGGTTGGGCTTCTAAGACACTGAACAGGTTAGAGAAAAACTCCTGAATGAATGCTGCCAAACTCTATAATAACAGTTCACGGCTTGCTTGTTGTGTCTTCTTAGGGCATTCATAAATGTTGACCTTACTCCTATACTGTAGCCACAGAGTTCTTCTCCACCTGGTTAACCACAAAGAGAGAAATTTACAACAAAGTTTTCATGTCCCTTTCTTACAACAGCTGTAGGCAACCATACTGCTACACCTCTGTTGCTTCCATCCATCTATGGGGTCCCTAAGCAGTTCTTGGTAGCCCATCTTAGAACACAGCCCAGCTTTATTTTAGTGAAACTTTTCAAGTTTTAAGGTTTCAAGCTGTTTTTAGCTGCTCTTTTAAGTAAACAACCCTTCAAATATATTTCAATATCGGGCAATTGATGTCACTTGTTGTCGTCATTTCTTTTCATGTGAGAACCTGATCCCATAGGAATTTGAGAAGACACAGGGTCAAGAAAGAAAGGGCAGTAATTGGAGATGGCAGATTTGGTTCATTAAGTATTTACTTATTCTCTGTATGCTGGTTTTTGTCAGCACCTTCACTATAACTGTTCCCTTTCTAATTTAATGTTGGTTCCCATCAGTGCTTTACCTTTTCTTTCTGAAGAATAAACTGACTAACAGGGTATAATTGTAACAGAGCTGATCCTGCATTCTAAAAGAAGACAGTGAATGTTTTTGTTGCTATTTTTAAATGTAAAGTCCTGAAAAATTTATCTTTAAAAAAGCTAATTCCTTTTTTTTCTTTGTCCTTATAAAAATGGAAGCAATAATTATATCATATAAACACTGTATTTTGGAATAAAACTATTTTTATATTAATTTTGACACAACTTATAACACCAAATTAAGATATAGAAACAAATGTTAGTCTACAGAGCAGAAGTAAGAGAAATGAGCAAAGAGTGTATAATAATATCTAGGTATTCAGTGCAAGCTTTGAGTGTTACTTCAGAGCCAAATGGTCAAATACAATACAGGTATTCCTAAACTTCCATCCATTTACGTATTTAAGCTGATCATTACCCCATCTGATTTCACTGGCAGCATATCTACTTCCTTCTGAGATGTGAATATTAACCTCTACATGTCTTCCTTGTCTAAATGAAAAGTCATCTAGTAGAATTCTCTCTTGTTTAGTTAAAAAAA
>WBMY01011344.1:51595-62685 GCA_013397315.1 Donacobius atricapilla
AAAATCCACAAGCCCTTATGTAGTCATATAAAAAGCTACATTTTGGGAAGCTCACATGATACAGTGTCGGGCGGGCTGTGTTTATAAGAGCTGGAAGTCACAAACAGACTGTGTCTCTTGTGGAAAGTTACCAGAAGAATCAGGAGGGACTTGTCTCTCTCAAAAGACTGAATGAAAGACTATTTTATTAAGTGATGCTGACTTAAGAGTTCTGATGTTTTGTCCCTTTGCATTGTGTTTTGTGGAAAAGTAGATTGTTGCTAGGGAAGAAGAGGGGTTGTTTTTGAGAGGGTTTCGTAGTTGGTTTTTGTTTGTTTACCTTTACTGTATGTTAATAAATCTAACTGTTTCTATTTTTGAATTGAACCTGTTTTGCTTTTCTTTTAATCCTATTCCACTAAAATAAAAATTAGGCGAATGTAATAACCACTACATATTTTTGGTGTTTCCGCCCGGTTGTTAAATTTTAACCCATTACATTAATGTAAGAAATCTTGAGCATATTATTTCCAGTTCCATTCATGAAGTAAGGAAAAATGTGGTTCATTGATTTTTCTGTAATTTTAAAACTAAAATTAGAAGTGACTTGTAAAAAGTTAAATTATTACTTGGGTTTTTTAAAGACCTTTTTTATTGTTTCTATTCATTCAAGCAGACAACAATTTATTTTATACAATGTATTTATTAAACTCTGATGTTACTTTTGCCACAAAAGAAACAAAATTTTAAACAAATATGAAAAATTTATTTTGTAATATAGATTAGATCTTATGTTTATATCTCAAATTTATACGTCAGTAAATTCCGTGGGTCATTTAAAAGAGAAAAATTTGCAGGATAGAAAAGTTCAAAAACATTTACAATATCCCTATGACAAACTCCAGATAATATCTTAGAGGTCTTAAGTAAGGCTTAGATGGAATGGAAACCAGGTCTAATATTAGGAACTAACTTCAGAGATTCAGATCCTGACCACTTCCACAAGATTTATTAATGTAACACTTTTCAAACATTCCTAGAGTTGCTTGGAAGTGAAGCTCTGAATCTTGATGAAGATGAGTGCGCTATCATCAATGTCCTGGTGTAATCCTAAATGGACTCTGCAATTTGTTCATCCTGTCCAAGGAACTCAGTGTTGTAAGAATTCCTGCTATTTGCCTAAATGTTTGAATTCCACCAACATACAGTGTGGTTGCTTTCTTTCCTAAACAGATGAGCTTAGTTTTTCTACTACTGCCTAATGGGTGAAATTTTTGTCAGGCAAATTACTGGTTTTCATTACTGAGGAGATTCAAATTTTCTGAGCTCAAATTTCCAAAAATGCTTTGGTAACTAAAACGCAGCTAAACCTGAAATCAGAAGTGAACTACATAGTCTTCTGAAGTTGTTTCATTGCGTAGTGAAAAGTTCTTTACTATGCACTAGAGAAGTCAAGGGTTTGGAGTAATAAAACTAAGTAAGAGAAACACAGGCACAGTGGCTACTAAAGTAGGCAGGAAACACGGTCTTTGGTTTGCCAGTAAACCCACACCAGACTGGTGATGAGACTGCTGGAGTTTTTTTGCTTCCTTATTCTCTATTTCACCCTACCCTCGGCCCAAAAAAAAAAAAAAAACAACCCAACAAACCCACCACAAATAAACAGACAAACAAAACAATAACAAAAACCTGAAACCCAACCGAACAACTAAACCAAAGACTTAGATTTCTCAATCCCTGACATTACAGAGTAATATCCTTTCTTGTTCCCGGTCTGAACTGGTAAATCTGTAACTATTTACTAGAGAGCATGAAAACTCCCAGAGAGGAACAACAAACATTTCTTCTGCATTGTAGCAAGAATCATCTCTCAGTTGTTTTCCTGAAAGACAGGAGAATTCAGTTTCTGTTACCCAGTAGTTTCATTGGGAATTCAGTTTGCGTCTCTTGTTTGCTGAGCTGAGAGGAGAGCTGTGAACATTGGGCAAGGGTATTATTGTACAAGGGTAAGTAATTAGAGGTTTTTCCCCAGAATTTTTACAGAGTTCTGATACGGTTGCAGGCAGAAGCCCGAGCTGTACCTGACAGAAGAGATGAGGAGAAATCTCTGAGCATGCTATGAGAAAAGACTGAAGATGTCCAAAAGCAGGGATAGAAACCAGCAGAAGTTACCAACAGTGCTGTCAGACATTGACAGGTCACAGTTCAGCTGGAGGCATGCAAGAGATGGCTGATCTTCAAGGGGCACATAGGGGCCTTTTGGGGAAAGGAATCTCATCAGACAAGACAAAATCAGTAATACGGCTTATAGAGAGACAGGAGGGAAGAATGATCTGGGTCTTTCAATCTGACAGATCCTGTTGTCCTTAAATAGTGTCTTTATTCTCCTGTGAGATTTGTACTTTCCCAAGGGAGTGAGCAAAACCAAGTTCTTGTGTTATGCTTTCAATCAGACATATTGCTAAGTGTCATAAAAGCCACAAAACCAAAGTATCTTAAGGCAGTATCAAAAACATCCTGAAATTGAGCTCCTTTCATTCTAAAATGTAACAGAACCTAAATTTCTCTGTGAATAGTCAACCAAGAACCCTAGTCTAGAGATCTTTAGGGAATCTGGATTTAGAACTACCTGTTTATGCACTTTAGATGTTTTGAATGTAACCTTAATCTCACACAACTTTTGCATATTTCCCAATGAGAGAAGCATATCTGTGTGATTTATATTTTTAAGTTTTTCATAAAGAGAACAATAAATAGCTAAACAGGTATTATACTTTGTTAAATATTTATCATTACTTTTAGTATTTTTGTTAGCTGGGTTTTTTAGTGCTTCTCATTTTCTTTTACTCAGTTTTATTTACAGCTGCAATACTTTTTTCTGAATGATTTTGTCTTCCTCTTTTTTATGTTTAAGACTTTTTGTTAGCTTTTGTTTCTAGCTGTTTATGAAAGTAAATAGTAAATACTTAAGGAGATAGAGCATCTGTTTTGTACTAGATAATTCCATTTTAGTGCCTGACAGCCTCAGCAGTATGGCTTAGAAATGTTATATGGGCACATTCTTCACTTGAATTGAGCATGGTAGATCAAAGAGAAAGAATAACTGCAAATTACAACTTCCTAATCCTCAGGTATTTCACCCCAGTGCAAAATAAAGACACTAGATACAAGCTGTAACTCATTCCTCTGGAGAACTTAGCACAGCAATTTTCTATTCTTCCCTCCCTCACGTTTTTATTAAGATGTTCACCTCATGTAATGTTTTTTTGAGTCACCCTACTGTCCTGTATTTCTGAGTACATGGGGACATACTATGCAGGAGAAGGGGGAGAGACTTTTGCCCAGCTTCTTTTTTTTTTTTTTTTTTGTGCAAGTTACGTATTTCACGAAATGCTTTCCATTAGGAGCAAATATCAGAAATTATTTAAAATATATTTAAATTTGTTAGTGTATTTGACAGTTGTATGTATGGATTTGATAGAGAAAAGGCAGATTTTTTAGATTTTTTTTTTTTTTTGCATTAAAGTGATCTGCAAGGAGAAATTATAACCAAAATAAACAAAACAGTAAAACAAAGCAGTATATGATTGGAAACCAGATGACTAAAGAAATAATTATGGATAAATAGTATTAAATGCTATATAGATCTCTTTCATGCTCTTAAATGCTTTGTCATTGTTACACTAAAAACTTATAAATGTAAAAAGGTCAATACTGGCTATGAAGGGAAATTAATGATTATATGTCACTTAACCAATGGGCTATATATAGTCCTGTCTTTTTGTTTTGTTTTGTTAAATATTGTGGTTTATATCAAGCAAAAAGGTTTATATCAAGAAAGAAGGTTGAAGTTACACAAATTAAGAAATGATGATACATTTTTTTCTGCTGATAACACAAAAAAATTAATCAAACCTGACCACTGTGGTCAAAGAAGCATTATTCAACAACATACCTTTGAAAATTTTGAAAAGAAATATGAAACATGCAGCATGAAATATGAATATGAATATAGATATGCCCATTGATATGAATATCAAGGTGTTTTCACAAAAATCACTAAAAGAAAGAGAATAGTAGAGTGAGGGAATTCACCCAAGTGGTGGTCTGGATAATTGGTAAGGCAATAACAATGTCATGTAGTTAAAACACTTTGTAGTTTCCAGGCCTTTTCCTAAGGCTACTATTTAACACATTTATCTTTCTCTAGAAATGCAATGAAGACAACTGGAGACAACCACACAAGTCTCACAAAAGCAACCTAGCAGAGTCATTCCCTCCGTTTTTTCCCTGCCTAATATTCCTTAATTACTTCATTTTCTTTTTAATCTCTGTATCCTTTGTTAGTCCCTGCATAATGTACGAGCTTTCTTTGTGGTCATAGAAACAATCACCTCCTCCTCCTCCTTCAATGTCATTTTAGAGGGTTTGTTTAGTTGCCCTAGGCTTTTATGAATTGAACCCAGATGTCTTTTCTCTTTGGAGCTGTTGAACATCCTGAACTAAATGTGTCCCTTGTGCAAAAAATTGAATGGAAGAAAATGTTTTACTTCTATCTTTATACCTTTCAGGGCTTTTTACATGCTAGTTGCAAAGCCAGTTTTATTTAGGCACAAAAATGCTTTTCTGTAATAAAAAGAAAACCAGAAACAAACCAAAAAAATACAGAAAAAGAAAAAAAAAAACAAAAAGCAAAACTAAAACAAACCAAAACCAGAACCCTCAAAGCCATAAAAATACCAAGCTGACTAGTTAAAATATTCCATGACTTGGGGCATTTCAAGCTCAGAAGACCAAAATAAAAATAACTTAAAAGAGGCTTGTCAATTCTGCCACACACACTGTCAATCAGCCAAAGCCTGGAAACAGCCACCTGGCTACACTCAGTTCTCCCGGAGATGGAGGATGCACTGCAAGAGTGAATGACAGTGTGCACTATTCCCTAATTACAAAGCAAATCTCTTTGTTGCTTTTGGTTTCTGGCAGGGTGTTGCTCTGCTTAATGTAGATTTTGTGTATCTCGCCCCCTTCTACAAAGGTAGATGTTCTCTAGGCATTTTTTCTGCCATGGCCTTGCTTTTGGCCATGTGTCTTACCTGGTGGAAAGAACTGTATGGACCTAATTTAGGCTCTACCATCCTGTTCCAGCAGCAGACTTTGCATGTGCATTAGTCTGTCCCCGAAAAGATCTGAATGCTTGGAAATCAGTTCACAATCTCAGGACATCAAGTACCAAAACCTTGTTTTTCTCATTCCATTTTAAAGTTTGACTAACTTTTTCTGTCAGTGGTTCTTCTCAAAGCAGAGAAAGAAATCCCTTTAACTTTGAAATTCTTAATAAATATAGGATGAAACTTTAAGCCCACTTCTATGATACACTGTAAAAGAGAAAACTTTTTTGGTTGTTTTTTTTTTTTTGGTGCAACCTAACATATTGATTTTTGTTAGTTTCCCTGTACTCATCATGTTGTCTTAACTTTAGGGAAAAGCAAAACAAAATCCACGAATGAAGAAAAAAAAAAGGCAAAAAGAAATACTGAGACCTATAAAAGGGCCTCTTTTTGCAGATGATTTGCTGGTAAGAAGAGTGGCCACAATCACACAGATAATGTATTTAGTTTAGCTCTGATTTCAGCTAACAGAATCTGACAGCCTTCTGCAGAGGTCCTTGTTCTTAACTGTGCTACGGCAATGACTCTATTTCTATTATATTAGACATGATACTGATATATTTTAAATGGCCTAGTAATTACAGTAATGCCCTTAGGCTACTGCTAATTTCAGCTTCAGTTTTCATCTAGCTTCACTTGAGTGTATGCGCACATGTGAAAAGGAAAACAAATGGAATCTTCAAAAGTTTATCAATTTAAAAACACTTCAAAAAAATAATTCATAAAAAAAAATTTTGAATAACCTAATGTTGCCAAACTGCCAATAACCAAAGACTATTTAATCATAACTTCTTTTCAATGGATAAATTAAAATGAATCGTAATTCTTCAATATTTTTTTCCAGATCTTGACTGATAAATTATCAGCGGAGTAGAAGCAATGTATTAAAGTCAATTATCTGGACAGAAAACTACATCTAATAGTGTATGAGCTCCTTCTTGCTCTTGATAGCAAATCTGCTATAGGAAACTTTGAAAAATGAAATTGAATTTTTATTTTCACATAATGAACTTTAAGTGATTTTTTTTTTAAGAAGGAGAAATAAAAAAAAAGAAAAAGGCGGTTTCATCAAGCATCTGGAACAAGTTACACTGGCCATAATGTAATTGCTAAATATCTGAACACTAACTTTTTATTTTCCTCTCCTTCATAAATCAAAGTATATAAATGCTTTTATGTTTAATCTTTAAAACTTTATAAAAATAAAAACTTGAAAAGCAGTTACAATGTACTAATTTTTATACTCAGCTGGAATTAGCAAAACTGAATAATCATCACAATGTGTATTCATGCCAGTGGTGCTTGCTTTTTTTTTTTCTGAATAGTAACTTGAAAGCTTTTAATGGTCTTTCTCCTTTTCACTGTCGTGGGAAGCTCTTCACAACAAAGCCTGGAAGAAATGTGAAGCAATAAGGGAACGTACATACAGTTTCTTTGTTTTCCCTGTCTTTTTAAACATAGGATGTGGTTTTAATTTTTTAGTCTGTCCTCCAATGTTACTTTTTAAAATTTTTAAAAGAAACAGGCTTTCAGATCTGTTTATGTTTTCCCACATACATAATCTAAATATGGATCTGTTTCCTGACTTACAATAACATTACAGACTCCCTATGGCCCTGTTGGATCTCCCCTGTCTCCCTACAGGAGAAAGGTGTTACATCTTCACAAATACATAGCCAGATATGTAATGAGCATCTGGCAGTTTTATTGGGTTTTGTTGTTGTTGTTTTTGTTTTGTTGTTGTTGTGTTTTTTAACTGAATTTGCTGTAGCCTAAAGCAATTAAAGAATCTTTTATAGCAGCTGTACAAACCTCAATCATGAGACTGTTAGTGCGAAAAAACCTAGGAGAAAAAAAAAAAAAAACAACTCAGAAAAAAAGGAGAAAGAAGAAAAACTGGTAATCTCTCATCACTTTTGGAAGTATTTAGGCTTCGTTTTCTGAGGTATAGACTCAATACTAGCAATTTAGGGACTTATTCTGTATCATAGGGAATATCTCCATTTCCTTTAACAGAGAATAGTAAGTCGCTACTATATTTTTTTTCAGATAGTAACTTAATTGAAGCAGAAGTTGGGAACTGAGAAACGTACATTATGGCCACTGATTTTCTGCTCTCATAATCCATTTAAAATATTTTTTACTGAAGTATGAATATAAAATCTTCAGTACTTGCAGACCTCTTAAAAGCTTATCTACTGTGTCACTGAAATAAAAAGAGATATTTTTTCAGAGATAATGCTAAAGGAAATCAAAGAGTATGGGTCAACTATGATTTGTGGAGAACCAACAGGCTACTGTAGATATTTTGAATCTTAAAGAAAAAAAACCCCAAAGAATCCTTTCCTCTTTGTCAAAGGTGGAATCAAACAATAGTTTAAAGGGTTCATATGTTGTATACTCTCCTTACAAATTTAGTTCTTTTTTGTCACAGAAATGCTGCAAGTAGAGAGGGTTCCTGTCCGTCCCATCCCTGGTCTTCTACACTGAGCTGTGCTTCAGTACATATATAATGTATGTATGAGAGTCTTCACACACACAGAACATCCTAAAGGCCATTCCAGGAGAAAATGTATTCTAAAATGATTAGGACATAAAATGACTTGCAATTAGGAGTGTATTAGATGACTATTAACTAACATATGCGTACAGAAAGATTATGTTTAGGATGTTGATTGCCTTAGAACATGGTGCTGAGTAAAGACCCCAAACCATTTAAATAACCATTAAGAAGGTATGGATGGAAGAAGGAAGGAGTAAAACTACATAAATTTATGATCCTGCTATTCAGATGCCATTTGGAGATCTGTATACCACATTGTCAACGTTTTTCACCTTCATAACAGCTGAAAGCCTTTTTGTTCATATGTTATACTGTTTCTGTTAGCAAAACATCTTTCTAACTTGTAGAAAGATGATATTAATGATCCGCATTACTTTCTACTTGAAAAGAAATAATTGCATAAACATCCAGATATATCTCCAGGGAGGAAATATTTTATAATCCCTTACATAAGTTAGTTGTTTTGATATCCTCAGTTTGTGATACCTGTGCCTGACTGCAGATATGCATTTAAAGCTAGGCCAGGTTGATCCTAAAAGAGAGATAGGATTTTCTTCCCATCCAAGAAAAAAAGAACAGTTTCTTATAGATTTCTATAAACACTATTTCATAGGTATTTTTTGGCGCTGCTACAAATTATAGAAATAGGCTAAATAATTAATAATTTAGAAACAGGCTAAATAATTAATAGTTTTGAGTGTTTTTTATTTTAGTTTTTGTTTTTATTTTTGTTTTTGCTATGGATGGGCTGATATGAAAATTTTGGATCAAACCAAAGGGACAAATAAATATAATTGATGCAAAAAGTATTTGTTCATGCCAGTTGAGGCATTTTGCTTCAGTTTTTGTTTTGGCAAAAATCCAAACTTTTAGGTTTTAAAAATATTTGCAAATTCTTTTGAATCAGAGAATAAGAATAATTTATTTCCTGTAAGACACCTGGAGTAATACATCTAAGTAATGAACATTAATATGTGCATTAACGCTAGTATTTATGTAACACATTTAAGATATTTTTAAGTCCATATTACTGTAATTTGTTTATTATGATCTTTTATTATCCAGCACTCAAATGTGAAATTTTTCAATGTACCTCCATTCAAAAGAATGCTGAATGTATCTTTGGCATTCTTCTTCTTTGTCTAGACAGTTAGACTAGATGAAGGCAGTGGGACTAGACTCATGCAGTTAGACCAGATGGCCACTGTAGGTTCCTTCTACATCAACTGTTCTATTCTGTTCTATTTTTCCAAGCTTATCACTATGATAAAATTATTCCTGTATTAGCATCTTTCCATTATACCTACAATAAGACACTCATACAGATGACTGTCACAGCCTATTTTGGCCTTAATTGTTATCTCTTAAAGGTTAACAATGCGTGAAAAGCCCAATTCTCATCTCTCCTCATCATAACCCATGTAGGTTGCATTTCAAAGAGTACCTTAGGGCTTTTTGTTATGATTTACCTCATGCATTGAATAAAATCTTGAACAGTAGCAGAGACAGCTCATTGGTCTTTCTAAAAAGTTATTCAGCCAGGCTATCTGGGATGTAGAAATGGAAATGACTATAAAATTAGCATTCTCTTAACTACAGGTTCTTAAAGTGCACTTTTTCCCTTCCAGAAATTTTTTCCTCTTATCACTTTTAATTTTGATTCCTTGATTCTTTGATTACAGTTTGATTCCTTCATACTTGTGCATTTATTGCACAAATGTACTTTCTCTATGTAGTGGTTTCAGATTTGCCGAATTTGTTTTGTTGGATGTAGTGTAGTGGTCTATCTTCCCACTATGAGATAGGATTAGAAGAAAGGCAATACAGGCTACAAAAACAATTTGATTTATTAACACACACTAAAGGGCAAACAAAAAAACCACACGAAGCACTTTTTAAAAGCACTCCCCTCCCCCCTACCAACAGTTTACTTTTCCACAAAACAATATAAAGAGACAGAAAATCAGAACTCTAGGTCAGTACCACTTATAAAATAGCCTTTCATTTTGTCTTTGAGAGAGGCAAGTCCCTCTTGACTTGTTTTCCTGGTAACTTCCCACAAGGGATACAGTCTGTTTGTGGCTTCTAACCCCCACAAAAGCAGCCTACCTGAGAATCTTCATTTATGAACCTCCCAAAATGTAGTCTTTCCCATGGCTACATATGGGCCATGGACTCACACATGGGGTTTCACCTTTTAAAGATGCACAGCTCCACAACAAAGGATTACTCATTCTTCACTGGTGACGAGGCTTCAAACATCTCATAGGATCACTAGGTTACAGTTCCTCATTCAATATCCACTCAGTAAAATCAGACACCGTTGCTTGAATCCCCAAAATCATCTCCCCATTCTTAGTCCATGATTTAAAGGAAATATTACAGTCCGTTACTGTAAATCAAAGGAGATTCACAGCCTAGAACTAAGGCAACTTGTCATCTCTTCCACTTAAGAAGTCACTGTTCCTTTACTGACTTTGATATCTTCATATTATCCCTTTGCANCCAAAATCCCACCTGTATTTAACCCCTGTGTCCCAGGTGTGTACACTTGTATCCAGTTGGCCAGCCTGGCTGTCAGTTTTAAAGCAGATCACTAATTGTTTTTTTACCATTCATTTCAAACCAATACACTCTACCTGGTTGTCTTTTTGACTGCAACATCCAGCTGCTTCTAAGAAAACCCAGGCTGAAGTTTGAGGCTGTGGGGATAACTCCAAGAAAGACAATGCAGTTAAGATTTCACTAGTCCTGGCGCTTTCTTCTCTACATGTATTTCAGTGGGATTTATGCCTCACAGACCCCACCTCTCATTGCACCCAGAACCAGCAATGTATTATTTCACTTTTCCTCTATAAAACTATCATTCTAGTGGGACATATTTTCTTTATGATTATAACACACAGGATTTCAAGGGAGCACAGCAATTCTCTCAGAGAATGATAGAAAACTCCATCTGGATATAAATGTTTTGCAAGCTAGCTATAGCTGCTCTGCTGCATCCATTAGCCTAAATGCCAGAGATAGGCTTTGGGGTGTATTCAAAGATGTTGTAATCTGTCTTCCCTCTTGTTTTGCTGTCTGGTGTATGTACTTGCCTAAATATTCACAAGAAACTGAAGTCCTGTGTGTCTGCAATGGAAGAGCAGTAGGGACAAGAATAGACCCATGCAGAATCTTCTTCTAGAAAAAGCATAAAAGAATTATGTTTTTTTTTTCCTAAAAAAAAAGAGAATACCTCAGACTGTTTTTCATGTGTGAATTCACAGTTTAAACTCCTCATAGCTAGGATTTCTAAGATAATTTCTATCTCCCTTCCATCTGATTGTAAAAACTGAATTTAATAAAAGAAGTCCCAATGTCCCAGTTTAGGGCAA
>WBMY01011345.1:0-12706 GCA_013397315.1 Donacobius atricapilla
CGCGCCTCGCTCGCCCTACGCTCCCTGTTTAAAGGAGAGGGAGTGGGAAATTCGCCTGAACGAGGAGTTCCTCGCGTGTTTCACGTCCTGGCGAGGCCACCGCGAGCGTGGTGCTGGCGGTGACAGCGGCCTGCAGGACACGGAGGTGCCTCGAGCTGGAAGCCCTTGAGCTGTGGGATGATGCCCCGAAAAGAACGAGTTGGCCCCAAAATTATGGAATGGGTGTCCGAAACCTCTGTGTGCGTCACGTGCGAGGCACAGACTGGGGGACAATCACAGAACCACCAAGCGTTTGTGCTGGAAGGGACCTCATCCCATCCCACCCTGCCACGGCAGCGACACCTTCCATCATCCCAGGGTGCTCCGAGCCCCATCCAGCCTGGCCTTGGACGCTTCCAGGGATTCTGGGGCACCCTCAGTGGAGGATGTGCTATTCCATATTCAGTTTGGAAAGTCTGTGCTCCCTGCATCGTGTTTTGTGTGCCCCAGAACTGTCTGTGCAAAAGAGGGTGACCAGCACAAGTTGTGATTTTCTGTCCTGGCATTGCATAGCTGCTCACTGATTCTTCCCAGCACGGATCAGGAAGCTGGAATCCATATATTGCCGAGTGTTGGATTCTTTTTAGAGTCTTTATGGGCTTAAAAATTCATGCTTGAGGAGAAGCCTAGTAATTTGTGAGCATTTCAACGCACAAAATGAGCAAATTGAAAATTATTGTGTCATTTTGTCTTTCAGATCAGCTCGTTTGCAGAGTGTTGTGAGTTTATGAAGCACCTCAGCAGCTTCTGTCACTCCTCCTAGAAGGTGTCACAGGGAAACTTCACTCTTTTGTTCCAAGAATTCAGTGGCATCCCAGACTGGCAGCGGAGCCCTGACCTGCTGAGTGGATGGCAGCACCCCTAAAATGTAATAATTCAGAGTTTATTTTGTCCTCCCAATGTTCCAGTGTTGATCTTTGAGTTCATCCAAAGAGCATGAACCCACCAAAGGCTCTTGGTTCCCGTGGTGGGCAAGAGTTTGTGGGAACTGTGGGGAACTTGGTGTCCTGGTGAAGGAAGTTGCAAGGAGAGGCTGCATCGTCAGGAATTGAATGCTCTGAATCCCCAGCATGTGATTTTTGACCTGTCTTGCTTTAGTCCTCCAAAAATATCTCTGAGAGCGAACGCTGAGCAGTTCATCCCCATCATGTGGGAAGCGTGTGGGGTCACATGCTCCAGGCACAGAACTGGGCTGGGTTTAGGCAGGGCTGGTTCAGTGTCTGAGCAATTCCTGTGCCTTGCAAAAGCCGCGTTTCTCAATGGCATTTCCTGGCTCCAGACAGGAAACAGGGCAAGAGGCACCTAAAATTATGAGGGTGTCTGTGATGATTGAGGAGAACGCTTGGTTTCCTAAATTCCTTAAATCATGATTTAGCCCCTATTCCTTTCTGGTAGTCCCTGATCCATGTAGAGCCAATAGTGCCTCACATTTCTGTAAGGGCAGGAAGGAATTGGAACATGGGGCTGAGCAAGAGAGATCAGAACTGGAATTTCCATTTCCGTGGAATTTGAGGCAGGAAGCAGGGCAGAGATTTCCCTACTGGTACACATTGAATCAGAGAAGGATTTTGATGTCAAAAATACAATTTCCTGCAGCTTTATCATTTGCTCTGTGCTTAGTTCGGTTAGCAATGAAACCAAAGGATTCCTGAAGTAACTCTTGAATTAGTTTTAATTTTCAGAACAGTCAGATTTTTGGTTCAACAAAGGAAAGATCTGCCTGGATCTGACCACTTGGGTGTGCGAGGGGTCTGGGGAAGTCCCTGTTGTTTCCCAGCATTATCTGATGGGTGCATTGTCCTCTCATAATTCCCGGAATTTGGCACATCAGAAGCCTGGGGTGAAGCAGAGAGCAGCTCAGAGGCTCCTGCTCATCACTCACACGACAACAATGGGTGTGTGGAAGGATGTTGAGATTATAAATCCTAAACACTGCAGAAGATCAAGATAATTTCACTTATCTCTGCAGGTCCCCAAGGGGAGAAATAAACTGGTGGATGCCTTTGAAAGCTGCCTGGCTCTGCCTTGCAGTGACAGTGAGAGCACAAGGCTGGCCTGAGCCAGGGGAGGTACATCCTGTGGAGTGTGAAAAACACGATTGCCTCATTGTTCTTCCAAGACCTTCCATTATTTTCAGTTTGTTTATTTGGTGACGCTTTGCCAAGTTTAGACATTAGCACAAATCTGGAATCCACTTGTGCGAGTACTCAGAGAGCTCTTTTTTTTTTTTTTTTTTGCTTTTAAAGGAAATATGACCCAAAGCAAACACATACATCAATATTACTGCTCCCACATTAATATTATTGCTCAGGTGGGTGGGCTCTTGCAGGGTGGGTGTTAGATTGGGAAAGATCTGTGAATTAGCCAGGATAATTTCAGACCAAACCTCTTTGCTGCGTTAACACTGGATAAAGTTTACAACGGGCTACAACTGGTGCCGGCTGGGGGCATTTATTTGAAAACAATTTGGAATTCCAAAAATTTGGAATTTATTCAGTGTGGAAATAAGAGTGCGGGGAATAAGCAGCAAAAGAGGCAAAACGGAGATGTTTTAAGGAAAGAAGCTGAGCTTTGCGAGCGCGGAGACTGAAACCGGCCGCCTTAAGCCGCTCCAGGAGAGCCGAAACTTTCCGTTTGTGCTACGTAGAGAAAAATCTCCGTTGCCTGTGTTATTTACCAGCACCCAACCGGGATGTCCCTCTTGTACCTCCCCGCAGGTGCCTCCCTCGGCGGACCCCCAGCGCTGGCTTAGCCGCCGCCGCCTGATATGCGCCCTGCGGCCGGTGGCCTGGGGCCGGCCCGATGCCGGTGATCCCCATCCCGCGGCGGGTGCGCTCCTTCCACGGCCCCCACACCACCTGCCTGCACTCGGCCTGCGGCCCCGTGCGCACCACGCACCTGGTGCGCACCAAGTACAACAACTTCGACATCTATCTCAAGTCGCGATGGATGTACGGCTTCATCCGCTTCCTGCTGTACTTCAGCTGCAGCCTCTTCACCTCCATCCTCTGGGTGGCTCTCTCGGTCTTGTTTTGCCTTCAGTACCTCGGCATCCGCATCTTCCTGCGCTTCCAGTACAAACTCTCCATCATCCTGCTCCTGCTGGGGCGGAGGCGGGTGGACTTCAGCCTGATGAATGAACTGCTCATCTACGGGATCCATGTCACCATGCTGCTGGTGGGGGGGCTGGGGTGGTGTTTCATGGTCTTTGTGGATATGTAAATAAAACCAAGCGCATGTGGGATCAGGAGGTGGCTTTTCGTCTGTCATGTGTCAACATCCTCTTCTGTAGGAGACTGTGTCACCTTCCACAGCATTCTTCCTTTCTTTTTCTTTTTTTTTTCTTTTTTTCTTCTCTAATATAAATTAACTTATTTCTTAGTGCTAATTTTTGTGGATAAATGAATGTGCTTGTCTCTGGAATTTGTATCTCTTTGAAGGGTCTAGGTGCCATTTCGATTATCCGAATGCAACACTTGGTTGGGTGTTTTATTCTTTATACAGTGCAGATTAGTGTTTCTTTTAATCCATAAGAGCCTATTTTGCTGCTGTTCCTGTATTCCTGTGGCCATGAAAAAGGCAATGATTTATCTGGAGGACAGAAGCCAGATAATTTTGCCCTCCACACTCTTAATGCATCTTCACCGTTTTCCTAAAAATATTCCTTAACATCTCAGGCATGTAATAAGTATCTTTCTTGTAGGTTTTCATTTTGCATATTCCCAATAAGAATCTGGGCCCACAATTCAACAGAGCGTAGGGCTTTGTTGTTTTTTTTTTTTCCTCTTTTATTTTTAGATTTATGCAAGACATACGTTTGCCCCACTCTCCTGTTTTAAGGTGATTATGTAGCTTTGAGTGGCTTTGTCCTTTTCAGCCGTTTTAGTGCTGAGTAATTGAGTCTTTCCCTTATAGCACAAATCCACGGGAGGGATGGGAGCAGGGCTTGCTACCGTGCGCTCCTGAAATTCCCAGTCACGGCAAATATGTTCTCATTTTGCAGTGATTAAGGGGGACCCATTGCAATGATCCTCAGTGTTCAGATCCTGGCATTCGGTTCCACTTTTCCCTGAATTGATTCGTTCCAGCTTTCTCACAGAGATTCTTCTGTCTCACGGAGCACAATGAGGTGAGACTGCCTTACCTAGGAGAGACTGGAAGCAGAGTGCAGCCTGAGCTGGCAATAATTGTTCCCTGAAATGACACAAATTGTTCTACCTCCGCAGCAGGGAGAGGGAGGGTCACTGCAGAGCCTTACCAACAGCTCAAAGAGGCAGTTGAATTTTAAGCTCAGTTCTACTGGTCTTGATCTAAGATGTCACTGTGCACTCAGTCAAGTGACTATTTATGGAGCCCAGAAGCTGGCCTAAAGTTTATTTTTATTCTGCTTTTGTTTGTTTGTTTTGCCTTATGATGGAATATTGCCTTTTCCCCTGCATTCTTTAAGGAACTATTTGAAAACAAGTTGGTAGAAATTATGCAGAACCTTTTTCCCTCCCTCCACAAAATCTTTGGGGTCAACCATAGGGAAAATAAGCAAGAATGAAATTCTGTGACTTGTTTTTTATCAACTCCTGGGTCAGAACTGTGAGTTCCAGTTGCACACACGGAAAGATCTTCCCATTTCAGCTCTGAGTGGTGCAGCCTTTTGCTGACATACTTTGATTTGGAGGCTTGTGGATAGAAAATAGAGAAGCTTCTGTGTGGAGCCCGAAGCTGAAGCACCCCCCGAAATCCTCTCCTTATGGAGTGCTACAGATAATGCAGCTGAGCAGCAGAGCTGAATAAATAATGGCCACGGTGGTGTGAACTTTAGATTAGCCCCGAGAGAGCCAAAGGCTCTGCAGCGAAGATGGAGCATCAGCATCTGTCACAAACTGGTGTGTGGAACTTTCCTCCCAACAGAGAGCTCCCAGAGCCATTTCTGGGATTGTTCTGCGGCCCCCAGCCCCCGAGTGTCCTGTAGGGCTCAGCTCCAGCTTGCTCTGCGTGCAGAGGGGGCTCCGGGAATGCCCAGCCCGGTGCTTTCCTACCCGGGACAGCCGCCAGCCCGGAGCATCGCGGACTGCGGAGCCTCTGGGGTGGCTGTGCTCCAGAATTCCTGCGGAAAAACCTGTCACAGCCCCGGTGTGGGCTGCCACAGCAGCCAGGATCCTCCTTGGGCGCTGGGGTCCCGCCTGTGAGTGGCTGAACTTCAGCACTCCTTGGATAAAAGAATGATTTGGGGTGATTTGGGGTGATTTGGGGTCCAGTGCCTGCCCGCTCCTCGGTGATGGGCACGCTCAGCCGCTTGGCCAAACCCGTGGTGGTTTGGTTCCTGCTCCGGGGGAAATAAAGGTCTGAGCTGTCCGCAGGTCGTGAACTTCTCTGGTTTCACGGTGTTCTTTGAAAACCCCCGCAGGAACAGGGTGACCCTCCCGGCTTTGATGTGTGTGAGCCCGCGAAGCGCAGCCGCGATCATGCGATTAACACATGAATAGCAGGTGGTGCTTCCAGCGCTAATTTGGTCAAGGAACAAAGGAGCTTGTGGGTACAAGGAGTCTCACAACCTTTTTCATCACTTGTAATTTGACTGCGAGCCAACTGCTTTATTCCATAAATATGACAGCCCGAGTGAGCTTTTTTTTTTTTTTTGAGCTCTCCCTGCTGAGCAGCCGCCGTGGTGGGGGGATCTGCCCTGGAGCTGGAGCCTCACAAGGTCGCTGCTGCAGCCTGAGCCCCCTTGCCAGGCGCAGATGTGGGGAAGTGACGGATGTAGAGCAGAACCTCCTTATCACAGAGCATGAAATCTCTTCTCGGGAGCCTCGGGTCATTATCGCGTCCTTGGTGCAGGGAGTAGGAGATTGAGCCTGGCTTTTACACCTTCCTTCAATAAACCCGCGCTGGCTGCTCAGATTTCCATTGGCCCTGGGCTCTGAGGAAGAAGGACGTGTCCTTGTGAAATCACAAAAAATTACCTTTGCCAGATGCCCAGATGTTCCTCCAGAGGGATCCTGGGGCTGAGCTGCTCGAGCTCCGTGACTCCCCAGCGTCTTCTCCAAAGGTGGCCAAGCACCTGCTCGGAGAATGCCCTGAAGATCATTCCGTGGCAAACAGAGTTAGACAACCCCCAAATGAAGTCATTGAGGTGGCCTCAAAGGCACCATGATGTTCAAAATCTCTGAGTTTTGGTCATTGCCAGCACTTGGACACCTTGGTGGTGTGATCCTACCAGCACCCTGGGGAAGTGAAGTCCCCGTGAAGTCATGCTGGCAAGGAAGAGGAATTAATTTTCAATTTATTTGTTTTATGATGTAATAATTTAGACATTTTAGCTCTACCTGAGTGGAGCAATATTTGGCACTTTTCCTCTTCAAAGCGTTTTCCAACTGGAGATAATTAAACCTCACAACATCCCCAGGAGGTTGCACAGTAAGTAAGATCTTGGGAATGGTTCAGAATGTAAATTCATTGGCTTTAATTTTTTTAAAAAAGCTTTTAGGATTATTTTGCCAAAGTATTTCTTTCTTGCAGAATTGAGATTCCTAAACTTTCTTAGAAGCTGAAAGGGAGCCAAGCCACAGCTGAAGGAGGGAGAAAGAGGCAGACTAACTGTTGTCTTAAGTTTATGCAAAGAATAAATCTTTTCTGCCTCTTTAATTTAATTGAAAAAAATGGCATTTTTAATAAAGAGGCACACAAAACGTTGTAGAATACAAGTAAGGAAACGAGGAATTTGAACTTTCTGCTTTTCAAGAGTCGTTTATAATGATATTTGCCAGAAATATTTCATGATGAGCAGGTTCTTGCAAACTGTGCCTCCTTGGGGAAGTTCCTGTTCTTTTGGGTATTTCACTCTTTCCACATTCAGTGTTGGGAGGAATGGATCAGGCTTCAAAATATATTAGGTCTATTAAAGATATAAATGGCTTTAACTCTGAAATTATTGCAATTTTCATTTCAACATTCCTTCATGCAGATTCCATCTTGAGCAGCGAGAGCAGATGGTTCGTTCGGATTTTTCCTTTCTTTCCACATTTGGTCTTTAAACATTCCCATTCCACACAGTGGGTTAAAAAAAGTCCGTAAGACTAATATAGAAAAAACATTAGAAACATTGATTTGGAGGGGGGTGTCCATTGCAGAGCCACTCCAAAGCCTTTGGAGGATGAGCCCTGCTGGCTCCAGAGCTTTCCTGGTGTTTGGGTGGCAGCGGGATCCCCGAGGAGCCGCGCGGTGGCGAAGCCGCCTTGGGCCTGTTGTTCATTCCGGGAGCGTTGGAAGGAGACTGAAGTGTTGGAGTTTCACCTCGTTAACTCTTCAGAACATGGCACCAGCTGGTGTTTTGGGTGCCTGTAAGATTCTGTATGAAACATGCCACCTACATTAAACTTGGCTTGCTAACATGTCGGTGGACGGGTTGGGAGGGAAAAGGAAGAGTTTCCTCTTCTCGTGGCGGTATCGCTGTGATGCGGGGATGCCCTGGTGGTTGGATGGCAGGGTGGGAGCACGGCTTAGGCTGGAGGTTGGACTTGATCTTGGAGGGCTTTTCTAAAATTAAGTGACTTTGCGATTCTCCGAAACAGGGCGATGCAGGGTAGAGGGGATGGAAGGAGCTGTCACTTCCCGCTGAGGGGCACAGCAGTTAATTCCTGCTGTCTTTCCTCCTTTCCCTGGTGGAGCTGAGCTTGCCGTGCAGAGCTGTAGTTTCAGGACGCAGCTGTGATGCTTCCTATGGGAATAGAGGAATATTCCTGCTGTGGTGGACCCTATTATTCCTATTATTCTTGTGTGGAAAGTACTACGGTGATGTTGAACATCATGAAACCCTAAAATAGATGCTGGACAGGACTTTTCTCCAGTGCCTGGCAAAGTTGCAGTCCGTGGAGCACAGGTTTTGGGCAACCAGTATGGACAGGACCATTACAGACCAGACTGGAGACATATTTGTGTGGCTGGAGCAGCCCACCATCCCCACGTGGGTAGGAGATGCTCCTTTCTCTTATCCCAAGAGCTGAAGAGTCACAGGGGAGAACCTGAAGCGGGAGGAGGTTTCTGAGAGAGAAGAGGATTTGGAAAAGGGTGGATGTGTTTTCACTTTCAGTAATACGTGCATATCGAGCCTTTGCCATCTCCTAGGGAGTCACTTGTTTGCCCAGTTCCCAGAGGGAGCCTTGGGGCCAAGTTTTGTCCCAGTTTATAGCTGCAAGTCCCAAAAAGTCACCAGGAACAGACCGGAGAAGAAACCGGCCCCTCACCTGCCTGAAGGCTCACTGCAATTCTTCCCAGGGTTCTCCTACATCTCTGACTTGATTTCCCTCCCTCCTGGGGAGGCAGGAGATGGTCTTTACTTCCAGTTGTGGAGAACAGCACAGCACATTTCCCTTCAGGAACAGCTTTGGCTGTTCTGGAGCCTCCAGCACACACAGCTCGAATGCTGTTCCAGCGAACACGTTGCTGGAAAATATGAAGCCTTGTTATCTTTCTGCGTTTTTATTTAGCCAAACAAGGTTTCCATAGCTCCTGGACAGCTCTGCTGCTGGGGGAAAGAAAAAAAAAACCACCCTGTCATTTCTTCACCTGCCAACTCTCTGCACTAATTTTGTCTCCCTGCTTCAAAGCACTCGTTGTGCCCAGAAAATGTCAGTTCAAAGCAAAGTTTTGTCCAGTAATGAGCCAGTGAAAATTGTTTCGTGTAAGATCTCCTTGTGCAGCTCTCGGAGCTGTGCTGAGGTGGGAGCAGGGCCGAGCAGCGGGGTCTGCTCCGAGCTCTCTGCTCGGGGGGCGGCAGTCAGGGCTGATGCTCCGCAGGAGCAGCTTTACGGGAGCAGATGAAAGGAGCATCCCTGCTCTTCCAGCATCTCCCCAAGCCATAAATTCATCTGCCGAGGGGGGAAAACCCCACTCCATCCCTCGCACAGGGGCTGGAGGAACAGGACACCTCTCTGTGCTGCCGCCTGTTGGGGTCTGCAGAGCCTCTTGCCCCCCTGACCTCCACCCCAGCGCGCCGCGGCGGCCGAGAGCGTGCTCCCAAAACGTGGGATGTTCCCCGGGCTGGGGAAGTGTGTGAAAGGCAGCTGCTCCTGCCAAGGCTCAGCCTTGTGACAGGGCCTGCGAGGGCCACATCCTGACCTTGGATGCGCAAGGCTGTAGTAAATCAGAGCCTCTCATGCAGCCAAAAGCCAGCTTTTCCCTGCAAGGAAAACACTGTTTGTAACACCAAGAGACAAATACCAAAGTCCTTAGCTGGTTCTTGAAAAAAAGGAATAAATCTCCCATTGGCCCCCGGTAAGAGTTTTGCCTGAGTAAGGACATCCAGATTATGCATGCTAATTAAATGAACGACCCATCCCTTCAGAGTCTGCTCTCTGCTGGGAATTCCCCTCTGAGTAACTTGCTCCCAGTTGAGGAAAGGAGTTGCATGAAAAATTTCCCAGATGGTGAATCTGTTAGAGAAAATCACAATCTGTTTGTGGCTTTCTCAAACAAAAAAGAGCACAGGAGACGCTGTGGAATAAATTTGTTGTTGCAAACCATTTGCTCGGTAATGGGGAGAATTTAGATGGGCAAAGAGGGTTTTTTTTTTTTCCAGAGGAGTCTTATCTCCCTGCCTCGAAAAATGAGCAACGGTTAAAAAAAAAAAATAAAAACATAAATCCCAGAGATGTATATTTGAAAAGCCCAACGCGGTAACTTTAACGCTGCCTGCTCGTTCATTCCTGACATCAAGGGTGTCTGAAGCCGCCGGGGGGACAGCAGCGTGGTCCATGCAAAGCTCCCGAGGAACAATTGCTGCAGTGTGCGGCACAAAGGGGCCGTTTCACTGCGCCCTGTCCCGCTGGGTGCCCTGCCAGCATCCCCGGGCACAGGGACCCACGCAGCCCTGGGCCCCCGGCCAGCCCCGCTGGCTCTGCGGCCAAAACCAGCCCCGGACAGTGCCAGGGCCTTGGGGGGATGGAGCAGGGGGGCAGCGGGGCCCTGGGGCCAGGCAGGGTCAGCAGAGGGAAGGTGTGGGGTGCCAGGCTGTGCCCCAGGGGCTGCGGGTCACTCTTGAGAGGGGCCAAACTCCAGGGAAGGGACTGGCACGGCGGAGGACTCGGATGTGCCAGCGCATCCCTGCCTGCACCCTGCCTGTGCTGCCCCACCGCTGCTGCCTGGCCGCGTTTCGCTTCAAATCTGAATTTCATAAAAAGCTCCGAGCCAAGAAAAATCCTTCCAAGCTTGTCTTTTTTTTTTTTTCTTTCCTTTTTTTTTTTTTTTCGTTTAAACTTCAAATGAGCACTGCTTAATAGTTTCTTGGAAAGGCGTTTGCTTGCAGTTCTGCGCAATGTAGGCACTGTTACTTCCTTCTTTTCCATGTGAGGCTGACTGCGAAGCGTCTGGTGGCAAACATGAAACCGGAGTTGTGCAACGGGGATGGGGATGAGGGGAGGGAGGCGGGGAGCAGCTCAGGCGGTGGAAAGGGCCGGAATTCTCAATGTGGAGCTCTCCCTGCAAAACTGACGGGGAATTCTTGTGCATACATTGCTTTAATCAGCCCTTTTAATAACAGCAGAAGTGCTGGGGATTACATAACCGCGCGCTGTCTGGGTTTTGCCGGGTGGTTGAGGAGAGATTTATGTGCCTTCAGGACTTGCTGAGCCTCAAGGACTGAGGATCCAGCACGACAGGGACTTGCCCAGAGTTCTGTGCTCCAGCCTTCCCTTGCAAACCGAGCTGGTAGCGCTGATCTGCCAACAAATTTCCTATTTACTGTTCACCAGAGCATCAGTTGTGACAAATAGACAGAAGAAGGCAGCATTTCACTGAAAGCATTTTATGTACTGATTAAGACACAGTACAAAGAGCTCCTCTGGGTACGTGGGGAAGTCTGGGTTGCAAAGTCGCTATTGCAGCGTCTGGGGGGATGCTGTCAGGGCTTTGCAGGTCAAAAAAAAATCACCAAAATTGATGCATTTCTGCGCTCTGGCTGCCCAGAGCCAGGGGAGCGCGCTGACTGCTCGTTGCAAGAGCAGGGGGGTGGTTTCCACAGAGATTGATTGTTCCAGTTGTGCCCGTGCTCGCACATTGTGAACGCCCTCGGAAAGGGCTGGGCGCAGAGAAAACACAGGATCATTTTTCTGATCAGTAACGACATGATAGCGATGCGCTACAGTAAGGACAGAAAAATTTCATGCTCCAAGGACTGTAGCGGCTTCCAGAGAGGGCAGGAGAGGCCTGGTGCTGCTGGGAATAGCAGGCAGGCAGGGAAGGGAGAGAGGATTTTCTTGGTCTCTTCCTTTAAAGCATCAAGCACCGAAGAAGCAAGACCTGGTTACAACTCCTGGTTATAACTCCCTGGTTATAACTCTGTGTAAATGTCTAATTCTGCTGCAATCAATGGCAAACTCTCTCAGCACTTTCAGCAAGGTCAGGGTTTCACCTTGTTTCCTCTCAAACAAGCCTGCCTCTTCTTGGGGGAATAAATAAACCAGTTGAGAGCAAAGCCCAGAAGGTCAAGTTGCAACACTCAAACCCACAGAAGATGTACATTGTTTGTGTCCTGTGTCACACAAGAAATATGAGGCCAAACCCTGAATTCCCTCATTTCAGGCCGCTGCTGAGGGATTTTTCCCCAGGCTGACTCTGCTGTAATTCCTGGGTTGCTGCTCCTTTCTGGCTGGTGCCAGGGAGCAGCCCCTGGATGGGAGGAAGGTGAATTTCCTTTTCCAATGTGAAGGGCAGGCACGGGGGGTTGGATTCAGCCCAGGTGTACAAGCTGCACCTGCCCGAGGGGTCCAAAAGCCCCCAGCACGACAAGGGAGTGGTTTGGAGAAACCACCTCACTCCTGCAGGTCCTGCAGGGCCAAGGCCCCCAAACCCCATGGCTTGAGCTCCACCTTGGTGACAGAGACGGGCAATGAGCAGCTTTGTTCAGGAAGAATTTCTTCACAGAAAGGGGGTGAAACATTGGCAGGGGCTGCCCAGGGCGGTGGTGGTGTCCCCACGCCTGGAGGTGTCCAAGGAAGGGCTGGACGTGGCACTCAGTGCTCGGGTGACAAGGTGAGGGTCGGTCACAGGCTGGGCCCGGTGGGCTGGGAGGGCTTTCCCAGCCTTGGTGGGTTTGGGATTCTGCCATTCCGCTCACAGCGCGCCCATGACCTTGAACATCTTTCCCATCCTGCCAGCGCATGATTCGGGGGAGAACGCAGGGACGGGGGCGGCGGCGCAAGGATCGAAACGTTTGTTCAGCAGTTGCTGCAAGAAAGAAAAACCCGCTTCAATCCGCGGAGATGCCAACTGAAATTTTTGTTGTTGTTGTTTTGTTTGGTTTCGGTGCTTTGGAGGCGAGCCAGAAGCGGGATGTTGTGAAGTCTTCTGCAGCTAACTGCCTGCTTGTTCCATACCAAGCATAACTCCGGCTGTATTTTTATCGGCAAAGCCGGTCCCACGCACGGGGATGTGCGGACGGCAGCGGCGGGGCTGAGCCCAGGGGCACCGCGGGGCAGAGCCCGGCCCTGCCTGCAGCCAGGAGATGCCCTCCGAGGGTCTTCCCTCTTCCCCACACACTCCAGGAGGAGCAGAGAGGGCTTGGATGGGAAAAGGGGGAGACAAAGCAGCTCTGCTCTGGTTAAAAGTCCCCGTTCCTCGGTGCCAGGGCAGGTCCGCGGGCTTGCAGGGAATTTCGGGGATGGATTTTTTTTTTTTT
>WBMY01011345.1:24837-47968 GCA_013397315.1 Donacobius atricapilla
TATGAGGACAAATATTTTCAGTGCATTTTTTTCCCCTTAGGTGGGTGGGATGGGGGGGGACAGGAATCGCAGCCACAAACCACCCTGCACTAACAAACCAGCCTGCGTGGGCTGAATAAATTGATACACTTTTCACCAAAAGATTGATTTTTTTCTTTTTTTTTCCTAAAACTTCAAAGTGATTATGTACACGAAATGTACATTTAAGCACAAGTAACTTGACAGGTTGTGGGTTATTTTTTTTCCCCCGGTGCAACAATTCTCTGTAAATAACTCCTAAAATGTTTTAAGGTTTGTTGTTGTTTTTTTATTTTTTTCTTGAGGATTTGCGCGTCCTCTCCGGTTTTTAACTGATGAAAGATTTTTGCAAGCCGGAAAAGATTGGGAAAGGGGGAGAGAGAGCACAGGAACGTGGGGAGTCTGCTGACTTCTGGCGCGCCGGCGCCGTGCCCAGGCCCTGCCAGTCTGCTGCGGAGCCCGGTGCCAGGAGCCAAGGGCAGCAGAGCGTGAGCGCAGGCGAGGTGGCTCCATCAGAGTGACCATATATAGTCACTGGGACCAGATTAAACACTTCACCTCCCCGGTGTCATCCCCGCGATCATAAAGCCATTATGGGGATCTGTCCGTCGTTCGTTAAAAGGACGAGAGAAAATTCCTCTTTTCCCCTCCCCACAGCATCTCGTGTGTGGCAGTTACGGCTCCTGTGGACTGAGGGAAGAGCAGCCAGGTGTTTTTCATCCCTGCGGGACTGGATTTCTGCGGCACAGCCCGTGCAAGGAGCTGGGGGTCGAGTGGGGCTGAGGCTGAGGCTGAAGGGTCCCGCTGGCTCCGCTCCACGCGAGCGTTGCTGCCGTGGTATCCACTGGGAAGCATATGGCAGCCTGGGAGATAGATATATATTTATCTATATATACATTTTGTGTGGGGGGACATGTTTGACGTGCCAGTTCTCCCCGTCATAGGACAAACATTTACGCTGGGATTATCTGAAGCATTCGGGAAAGAGGAGAGAGCATCAATCCTCGCAGGGAGGCTGTAGGAGACAGGGCAGGAGGGGTGATAGTGTTTTGGCCCTCCTGATTTTGATGGGATTATGCTCCACGGAGGTTTAACGTGAGACATAGATAAAGGGTTGGAGTTTCGTGGTGTGCCACGCAGGAGGCAATGGCCAGGTGCCCAAAGGAGATGGGGAACAAGGATTTGTACATTTGAAGGGGGATAAAAGGATTTGATTTCCAAGGGAAGAGGCAGATGGGGCTTGCTGGGAGACTTGCGGCGGGATGCATGAGCCTGGCTGCCCTGTGGGAGTGCAGACCCCTCCTGGCAGGGGCACTGCTCCGTGGCTGAGATCCTGTGGGATGAAATTCCCACAAGCAGGAGCAGCCTCTCTCCATGGGTGCCCCTTCGCTGGAAACCTCCCTCAGCACCTCACCAGCTGCAGCAACCTCAAAGCGCTAAACCTGAGTAGGATAAACGTGCATTTTGTTTGTTCTGTTGTGGCTGGAATTGCATCCTCATGGCAAACTTAGGGATTATGATTTCCTGATGGGCACAAGGAGGCTTTGAATCCGTCTGACTGGATCTTCTCCCTTCTAAGAGTTTCTGATGGACTGGGAAGGAAAACTCGGTGGGTTTTGCGTCACCCTTGCAGCTGCAGCTTGGCCTCAGGGCAGGTGACAGAACCATATCTCTCACTGATTTCTACTAACCAAAGTTGTTTAAAACTTCATCTGTCTGCTCCCCAATTGTCTGCTCCTTCTGTGCCTCCGTTTATCCATGCTAGCATCATCAATACATGCCCATGCTTAATGAAACATTATTGCTTAGGTTTAATTGTCTTCTCATTAAGTAAAATGAAATTTTGCACGGCGGTTGCAACAGCATCTTCCCTGTCTGGGAATTCTGCTGTGCTTGAGGTACCTGAGCCCAGGGAGTGGTGACAACGACAGCAGTGCCATTCCACGGAGAAGGGGATGGACAACGGCAGCAGCCTCTTCCCCTGGACCTGCTGCTCCTCTCTGTCACCCTGGTTAAATTAGATTAATTGCCAGCAGCTTTTTTTTTTTTCTGGGTAAACCTCTGCATTTGGCAAAGCTGCCGGGGTTGTTGCTTCGGCACATCCCCACTGCCAGACACAACGTGAGGTCGTGCTGAATACCTGGGGAAAGGTGCCCCTGTTCAAAGTCAGGGCATGCAAGTGGAGGGCTGAATTTTTGACTCTTGTCTGAGCACAGTTTCTACTCTTAATGCATCATTAACATGGTTTTCTGCATTTCATTCAGTTCCCATTACAGCACTCAGTTCCGTCTGTTAATTTTGGTATGTTGATATTTTTGTTGTCAGCAGTTTTTTTTTTCTTTTCTTTTTTTGAAGCATATAAAAACCATTAGTGTGAAAGAAGATTAAAAAGATACATTACAATTAAAATGTTAATGAAATCGGCATCATACAACTTTTGAAACCATTTAGGCATTAATCTTTCTTGGTCTCATGTCCATTAACTCGGGCGATTCTTATTCCACACTGACCCCTGCTGAGAGAGTCGTGCTATAATTGGATTTTAAGAACTGGGGGGAAGAAAAGGAGGGAGAGAGAAGAGCCTTGGGAAAAAGGGGAAGTTGGGAAGTTGCCTCCTCTTTCTGCGTGGTGTCCATGGGAATGAACCCAGCAGAGCCCAGCGCTGTGGCTCCATCACTCCCGGCCGCGGGTTCCCCCCAGGTGGAGCCTGGAAATGTGGGAATGCCGGGGTCAGAGACTGGGGCAGAGCCCTGGGCAGCTCCGGGCTGGGCTGTCCTGGGCTCCGGCTGCCACCGTGACCTTGGGCAGGACACGAGCCCCGGGCTCTGGTTGATCCCGGTGTAACGTGAGCAGGGCCGGAGCGGGATGGTGAGAAGCCTTTTTAGGGCTCTGGGAGGAAGGGAATGGGAGAGCAGCAAGGAATCGCTTGTCGTTGTTGCTTCAGCTTTCCCCAGTCCCTCCAAAATGATATTTCTGCATTTTATCTGTTTGGGTTTGCTTTTGTTTTGGTTTTTTTTAATAAGAGGCTCTTTCTCGGCTTACACAATATTTGAATTGGGACCAGCTCCCCCTCCCCAGATGAAAGAGGAGGGTTGACTAACTCACAGGCTGTGTAGTGAATCCAACATCAGGGCTTCTTGACTCACCCGCCAGGTCCCAGGAGCCGTGCCATGGCTGCATCGGGGCCCTGCGCTGTGCTGGCCAAGGCTCAGCCCAGCCAGAACACTCTGTGCTGCTCGGGCCGTGCCTTACACGCTCCTGGACACCTCTCCAGAGCTTTGCCTGTGCTGCCCAAGAACTTTGCACCTCCTGTGGGGTGTGGAAGGGCGCTTTAGGGAGGAGCACTCTCCTTGCCAGCACCAGGACGGGCTTTGGGGTTTTTGGGGTTTTTGGGAGGGTGGGTGTGTTGCTGTCCAGGCAGTGATGCGCCTCAGGACTGGCTGAGCTGGAAGTCAAGGCATGAGCACATCCCGCCCAGGGAGGAGTGGAGTACCGGCCCAGCCCGTGTTTGTGCTGCGAGCATGACTTTTTTATTTATATATTTTTTGTTTTAAAAAGAAAAAAAAGCTGAACGGATCCGTGGACGCCGCGGAGCCGCCGCCTCCCAGGCGCTGCGCTCTCCCCGCTGACGGCGTTTCGAGGCGGCCAGGAGAGGAGGGATGGATGGTGGTGGGCTGGCCAGGGAGCCCAGCGGAGCTGAAACATCTGCAGGGCTCGGGAGAACACGCTGGCAGTTTTCTGGGGCTGGGTTCACGCTGTGGGAAGCGGGGCGTGAAGCACAGAGCGTGCTGCTGGCAGCGCATCACAGGGACGCGGGCGTTGGGCAGCCCGGGCCCTGGAAGTGCTTCCTTGGAGCTCTGGAGTGCCTCTGCACACGCAGCAGAGCCTGGGTTTTAATTGTTTTACTCCCTTTTTATGTGGGATTTAAAAAAAAAAAAAAAAAAAAAGATAATTTATATTTTGTGTGGAGGCATCGCGCGAATTTATAACCTGAGAGAATCGGGGATGGGGATCCAAAATTGTCAAATAATGGGGGAGGCCGTGCCAGAGTGTGACCCATCCTTGTCCCAGCTCAGCTGGTCAGATGAGCTGGGGGTGTGTTCTGGCACAGGGGTGCCCCAGGGGGGTGGTTTGTGCCTTTTGGGTGAAACCAGCAGCGTTTGCGCCAGTCGAGTTAAATGTCCTTAGGGGAAGGGAAAGTTCTAGGCCCAGGAAGAGGGAGCAAGGGAAAGCAACCCTGGACAATCCCAGGGAATCTTCTGGCCCAGCACACAGCTGGGATTTCTAGCAGGTTGGATTTCTGTGCTGCAGGCTGAGCGAGAAGCGCACCAGAATCAATATCTCAGCAGTCCAATAAAACCTGTGGGAATTTCATTTCAGCTCATTTCAAGTGATCTAATAACGGGCCTTTCAGATGACTGCCGGGTGTTTGGTCTCTTTGTGCAACCGTAAAAATGTAGATTGAGCCCCGGGTTCTTGCAGGGCTTTGGTTTGGCGGTGGGAGCCTCCATCCCAGGGTTTGCTCTGGGGTCGGGCAGTGAGGGCTGGCACTGCCTCACCAGGTTGGGGGTTTGGCTCTGGGTGGTTTTCAGAGCCACGGGAGGATTCTAATTCCAGCTTGCAGCACTGTTTTAGTGTCCATCACACCTCTGCATTCCCTCGGGAGCCAGTGGGAGCTTCAGCGGAGCAGCTGGAGGTACCCGAGCCACCGGGTACCTTCATGAATATTTTTGCAATCAAGTTTAGGAAGTTTCCTCATTTACCTTCCCTTTAAGATCCCAAACTGGCTGTTGCTTTGTTTGTGAGTGCCTTAGGAGAGGTATATCCTGCAGTAGTTGCTGACTAATCTGCATTTGGCAGCAGAAATGATGCAGGAGGGAGCACTTAACTCTTTGCAGGGGGACAGGAGGGCAGCACAACTTGGAGGGGGTGGAGAAACCAAGAAGAACCTGCAGCCCGTGTGCGTGGTCCCGGCTGTGACCCCAGCACAGCTGGGCAGAGCGTTGAGCTTTTTTTTTTTTTTTTTTGCTTGACCATCATCAAAACACCGAGAGCTCCAGTGGCACACTGGTGATGTCCACAGTGCAAAGTGTTGCGAGTGACTTTAAACAAAAAATACTCCAGTGGCTTTTACTCCTCTTCTAGTAAGGTTCTGTAAAGTGACAGTCGTGATTCCTTGGTTCCTTTTCACACCTCCCAAGTGGTATTTCCCCCCCCCAAATCCCTGAAGCGCTGTAGGTGCAGTTCAGTTGCAATGTATTTATGAAGCATCACCAAGTGCCAGCCCCACTGGAGCCTCCCCTGGCCGTGCCTCAGGGATTTGTGCTGTCTGGGTTGCTTTGGTGTCCACTCGCCACCCTGCAGCCTGCTCCTGACCTCTCCTGTGTGCCTCAGGAATGTTGTATAAGACCCAAGGTGCAGCATTAGCAATGGAAATATTTGGTTCAGGCGGTTGCCACACCCCGGCGCGCGTGCCGGCCGCCGCGGTGTTTTCTGGGGCGTGGGAGAAGTGTTCCCTCCTGGTGTCCAGGTGACAGGAGGTGGGTTGGGAGCTTAGGAATTGTGTCTGGTGGTACCACCCGCCAGTATGGGTGGATTTGTCAGTTTGGGGGAAAAAAAAGGGAGAGATTTGCTGGCATTTGTTGAAGAAAAATCTGACTTCCCAATGCTTGCAAACCCGTTTGAGGAAGCCTGGGATGAGGTGTAGCAAGGAGCTGCTTGGGACGTGTTTCAAAAGGTATGAAAAGGGGAGATGGGATGGGGTGAAGGATTGTTCTCCTCCCCATCACTGGATGTGGTTGGACAAACTCTCGAAGTTATCAAAAGTTGTGGAGGGGAGGAGTGATCTCATGAATCTGGGATGGTTTCATACCCAGGGCAGGGGTTGAGCTGCCTCAGCGAGCTCGGACTGACATCCCCAGAGGCTCTTTCCTCCTTGCCTGGGCTGCTCAGATCTGGCATTTGAATTTCAGTCTTCGTTTTGTCGGTGGGACAAGAACCACCCACCACGCAGGCTGAATGATGCCCTGTTGTGCGTGTCACGGGCGTGGGCGACACTGGCTGCGCCGTACGTGCTGCCCGCTGCGCTCCTGGGGCTGCCGTGGGCACAGCCTGGGGACGCTGGTGGCTCTCTGGGGCACACTCTGGTGCTGGCACTGCCCATCCCCTGGACCCTGCTCCGTGCTTCACCCCGGGTCTGAGTTACATCGTTTGTACCTCTGTGACGCAGTGCGTCACACGCACACAAACACACGCTTACACTTCAATCAGAAGGTATGAACTAAAACTCGCCTTTATTTGAAAGTCTGACTCCAATATATAGTATCTCTAAAAAGGTCAGGGATTGGGGGAGAAGGTTGACACCTCTCCCCATCCCGTTGGTCAGGACAACTGTCCATCAGCTGTCCGTATCTCTGAGACAAAGAATGTAAACTATCTTGAAACTACAATAACATTGGCCGTGTTTACAGACCAGAGCGTGAGAAAGAACCCAAAACATGAAACTGTGAAACAGAAGAGAAGGCTGAAAAAATCAGGACGACACCTCTGGTCCCAAAGCATCGCTTTTTGCTTCTCGTCCCGCTCCCGACTCCATCTCCTCCTGCGAGGGCTGTCCCAGCAGCCTCCCTCTGTTCCTTGTAGTTCGGGCAAGGTTAGCTCAGGTTTAAACCACTTGGCTGTGGCTGTTAAGTCTTAGTGACATATTAAGTATTTAATATCCAAGTGCATTAGCTTCCCGCCCACATCCCCCTTCGGAGACGGGCCGAGGGAAATCTCCGGCGCCCACATCTAAGAGGATGCTGCCCGGCAGGGTTGTACAAATGCCTTCCTCCTGGACCTCTGCTTTCGTGTTTAGCTCCTGACCTAATTAGCCATGAGCCACGGCGTGAGCGGAGATGTCGGGGCTGCATCCGGCGCCTCGCCCCTCGCAGAGATTTCGGGAGGATCCCTGGCTGCTGGGAGGGACAAACCTGGCCCGGTGGGATGGTGGCAGCGGCGTCGCACTGAATTCCCAGCCCTCCACCTGTGAGGCAGCTGGGCCAAGGCAGGAATCACCCAGCTAAAGCAGCATCCGCAGCACGTGGTGGCAGGCAGGGCATGCCCTGGTGCTGCCACCTCTGCTGGCGGCAGTGTGAGATGGGAGAATCCTCCCGATTGTGTTCCTGGGCCCTTGCTTAACCCGTGCAGTACATCAGAGGCTCTTGTGAAATGCAATGTGCTGGAGCAGCAGCACAGGAAAAAGCTCTGCCTTCTGTGAAGCCAGACTGTTGCGGCGTAATTTGTTTTGTAAGATTTTGAAAGGCAGTGTTGCAATCTGTAACAGTAGAATAGTGGGAAGATGGTCAGGTGGTTCTTGGGACTTCAACAGACAGATTTCATGTCTGTGTGTTTTTGCAACACCTTTCTATAAAGGGAAACATAATTTAAAATATGATTACTTAGTGTTGTAACAGTCTTCTCAAACGTTTTTGCATTATGCAGAGATCATTATCAGAGGCTGATATTAACTTGCAAAGAATATTATGCAAATCATTCTCCTGTTCTTCTAAAAAGAAATTTCCTTCATAATGCAAAGCGTGACAAAAAAAATTGTGCAGAGGCTTTTGGCAAAATTACATTCAGAAGATGTAACAGTTTTTCTGCTTACTAGCACAATCCGTTTCTGCCTTTTGACTGGATTTGCTCAACTCAAGCTGATAAAGGCTGAATTTTAAAACCAGGGCTGGGGCTGGGGGGAGTGCGTTGCGCCTCGTGGGTTCAGGGATGGTCAGGGAGGGGTTTTTGTGCTTCGATCGCCGTTTCAGATCCATCCTGGTGGCGATGACGGGCTCCGATGTTCTCAGCTGTTTGGTGCTCTCTGAAATGATGGGGTGGTGCCTCGTGTTCCCCAGGCTGGGGATGCTCAGCATCGCCCTCGGCGCCAGCAGCAGTTCCAAGGAGCGGGGCTGGGGTAGGTGTCTCGGGGACAGAGTCCCCCGCTGTCCAGCATCGCCAGTCTCAGCCTCTGGATCACGGGGGCCAGCCAGACCACCCTGAACGCCCCACTGCAGAGCTGGTGGCACGGGTGCTCCTGCCCGGGCGGCCTTCACAGAGTCCCAGGATCACTGAGGAGGGAAATCGAGCCCAAGCTGTGCCCCATCCCTGCCTTGTCCCCAGCCCAGAGCACTGAGTGCCACGTCCGAGCCTTCCTTGGACACCTCCAGGGGTGGGCACTCCCTGGGCAGCCCCTTCCAGTGCCTGGCCACCCTTTCTGTGGAGAAATTCCTGCTGGTGTCCGACCTGAGCCTCTCCTGGCACAGCTCGAGGAGCTGTTTGTTCTTATCCTGTCCCCGTTCCCTGGGAGCAGAGCCTGACGCACCCCGGCTGCTCCCTCCTCTCAGGTGGGAGTGGAGAGCAGCGAGATCTTCCCTCAGCCTCCTTTTCTCCAGCCTTGGCATCTTCCTTGTGTTCCTCCAAACATCAGCACGTTCCTGGAGGTAATCCTGGCCCAGCTGAAGCCATTGAGGATTTTTGCCGCTGACTTCATCCCTCCTCCGTGTATTTCTTGCCTGTGTTGCAGACTGGTTGTATCAGTTCAGAGCTGCCCCTTTCTCACACAGAAATCAAACTGCGGTGAAATCGAGCGGGTTGTTTTATAGGTATTGGCTGTTCTGCTCTTGTTATGGATTGATTGACAAGAACAGAGCCCGATAAATATCGTAAATGACTAAAATACTTGTAAGCTGTGCATCATAGTCAGCTTTGGAGAGGCTCATTTGCTGTAGAACCCCGTTTTCCAGGCACTTAACACCATTTTGAGAAAATGAGGTCCGGAATTTTTTTAGGCGTTCCTCAATACAAATGTGATTGAGAAAAGTCAGTAATATTCAGACATGTAAATTGAATTACAGCAACAGGGGGAGTCTTCACTAACACGGGAAATTTTCAGGCTCTCTTTTTTTGCGTCTGGTTAGATAAATCAATATTAAAAAATCAACCCAAATTAGATAAATAAGCTGGAAGTCATAGTTAGCATTCGTCAAGCAACTTAGGCTGGATGTTCCGGCACTGCCTGACTCCACCTCTAGCTGCAGGGTTTCCCTGTTATGAACGGGTGAATGCTAATCCTTGTTTATTCCCTGCCGCAGAGGGATGGATTTATCCGGAGTTTTCTTCCTTGAGAAGGAGCCCTGGGTGCCAGCGGGGTTGGGGCGCCCTGGGGCGGGTGCGATGCGCACCCTGAGTTCCACCCTTCGCACCTTCCACCAACACCAAATCCTTTATTTCGATGACACAGAAAACTTCTGGCACCCCGAAAGTGGCCCCAGGGTGTGGCTGTGACCTGAAAATCAGAGCAGTGAGGGGTGGCAGGAGTTTGCTGTGCCCTCTGCTCCCCTGGCATCTCCTGGGGGTCAGGATGGGATCCGTGCTGGAACCCACCGGGTGAATTACAGGGAAAGGCTGACTTTTTAATTTTTTAAACATTGCAAGGAAGGCTGAATCAAAGTAGGGGGGTGTGTTTCATTCTAAACAGTGTGGCGGAAAGGAATCTTTTTATCTTTTGGGTTTCTTTGTTTCCGGAATGTTTTGTAGCTCGGACTTGTAGCAGAGCGGTGTTAAGCACATTCCTGCAGATCTCTTTCTGGTAGCCTCTGGAAAAGGGTGATGCTGCCAAAATCAAATCAAATATTTAGCTCTAAACTTTTTTTTTTTTTTTTGCTTCAAAGGGTGCCTCTTTATGACTATGGGTTTTTTTTGGTTTTGTTGTATTTCTTAGGGGAGCATTTGCAGTGTTCATCGAGCTCCTTCCAGAGAAGCTGTGGCTGCCCCATCCCTGGAAGTGTTCAAGGCTGGGTTGGACAGGGCTTGGAGCAACCTGGGACAGTGGAAGGCGTCCCTGCCCATGGCAGGGGGTGGCATTGGATGGGTTTTAAGGTCCCTTCCAACCCAAACTGCTCCAGGATTCTGTGATTCCCTTTGTCTTCCCCCTTTTCCCAATTAACCTCATTTTAGGCTGTGAGCATCAGCAGTGGCTTTTACCCTCTGCTGCCCCTCTGCAGGTTTTACATCCCCACCTGCCTCACTCCAGCTGTGTTCTTACCACCAGGCATTAATAAAACCAAAGCAGAGGCCAGCGTGATCATCCCCTGCCTCTGTCTGCTGCGGGGAAACTCTTCCCAACAGAGTGAAAATTGCAAGTGGTTATGGAAATTATGGGGCAGGGGAAGAAATAGCATTCCAGCCTGGTTTAATTTGTGAGTGGATGTCCTGGAAATAAGTTATGGCAATGCATAGCACAGGTTGTTCTAACGTGGCTGATGGGCTCGCCCTTGTGCGAGCGTGATGCTGCCTCACGATGTGGGAGCAGATATTATAACCTTGAAGAATCTTGTAGGACATAAAAGTTTTAATTAAAAATCCAGCTTGGTTGAGGGTATTTTGGTTTAGTATGAATGTCTTCATTTCTTTTGAAAAAAGAATTAAATGAAACCCTTAGTATTCCTTTTTTTTTTTCTTTTTTTTTGATTCCTGCATATTTATTCTTGAAGTTGAAGCATTAGAAAATAATTGAGTAAAACAAAATCCACAAGGCTTCAAATTACCTCTAGCTTAATGTTTTATTTAAAAGGTTTGCTAACTGACATTCTTTATAATGAATTAGGTCACGCGGCTCCGAAGAGTGTTGTCGGTTTTCTTTTTTACATTTAAATTTGAGGCTGCTTCCCTTGAAACTTGGGCTCTGCTGCCTGAGCCGTGCACGGCTGTGACTCCCCGGCTCAGGGAACCTCACTCTAATTATTCTCAATCACACCAGTGCAAATGAATATATCCATGTTTGGAGGATCGAAGCGGTGTTGTCATGGCAATCTCCGTAAGGTCATGAGAAACTCATGGATATTGTTCACTGCCTCTCCTGGGAGGCTCCCCCTACCTTTGCAAGGGTTTGGGGGGATAACTTTGAAGCAGGATCTCGTCGGGGTTTTGGTTGAAGGGATTTGCTGGTTCCTGCAGGGGGTTCTGGTGGAGGTGCTGGAGGGCTCGTGGCTCGCGGCTCGTCCTCCTCTGGGCGCCGCATCCCAAGTCAGGACGGGAGCCAGGCTTGCTCGGGAATGTGGGATCCCTCTAAATCTCAGGGGCAGCAGGAGGGTCCTTGGGCTGGGGCTGGTTGGTGGGGCTCAGATGAGCTTTGGCTTGGGTTTTGTTGGGAGAGCTTTGCTTGCGTGCAACTTTAAAAAAACCCCAAACCCCAAATAACAATAAGCCCCAAAACAACAACAAATTTTGGTTTTTTCTTTAAGGCCGTATTGGGTGGAGCAGCCTGGTCTAGTGGAAGGTTCCCTGCCCATGGCAGAGATGATTTTACAAATACCTGGTGTGGAAGGACAAAGGAATTCACTGAAGTTTGAATTCGCTAAAATTGGAATTCACTAAAATAGGTGTTTTGCAAGTCTTGGTTGAGGCGATCCATGTAGTTGTGGTTTCATGGTTTTGTATTTCTAAATTATTCTTGTTTAAAAAAAAAAACACCAAAAGAAAGCATAACCAAAAAGAAATATTATTGATAGAGGGCCATCAAAGCATTTTTATTTGCAACCAAATGCATGTTAAAACTGTAATTATTTTGCTAACCCAAGACATCCATCCATATATATACATAAATATATATACATAGACACCCCTATAGACACTCTTTGAGCCTTCAGACACGAGTAGCACGTCCCTGTGCCAGTTTTATTTTTTTCATGCAGGTGGCTTGGTCTGAAAGATCTGACTTTATTTAATGATTGATACCAATATTCTAGAAAACCACTGAAAACTGGAAGAAAATCTTGCCCTTTATTGGCTGTAGAGGAGCCGTGGCTGTGCCCGCAGGGTGTCAGGTGAGTCTCTTGCATTATTTGTGTTATCTGCACTTAATTGCTTTTGGTTGCTGAGTCTTGGGAGATGCTGAGCCTCTCTGATCTTGTCCTCTCACACCCAACGTGTTCTCACGCAGCAGGGGAAGAGAACAGGTTTTCACAGGGTTTTTCACCTGCCAGGTGTGCCCTGTTGGCCCATCCCTGCAAGGCCTGGCTTGCAGAGCTCCTGCCCTGCCCAGGTGTGCCCCTGTCCGCGCAGGGCACCCCGGGCTGGCACCTCAGCCCTGCCGCTTGTCTGCCCACCCTGGGTCTGTTACGACCTGACTTTCTCTAGAGCTTGACGCACAGGTTGGATTAAAGGGTTTGAAGTTGGAGTTCTAGGTAGGCAGAGTCGAGGTGTAGGGATGAGTCGGTGTTGAAGACCTCAGCAAAACACAAAGCAAGTGGAATTTGCAATTAAAGATCTGTTTGCCTTTAAAAATCGTTTCCGTTGACCTTCTGGCCCACGGGCTCTCTCCCTGATTGTGGGTTATCCATGAACACTTCCAGGTCTCCGGGACTTGCCAAAAGCCCTCGAGCAGCTTTGAGCCATTCTGCCTTGCCCACCCAACCCCTGGAGGAGTGGCCACTGGGCTGTGAGGGGGAAAACGTGTCCATGAGGTTAAAAAAGGCACAGGGGAGCCGTTAATGCCGGGAAAACAATTAGCTGCAGCTTCTGCAGTATTTAACAGGGCTTCAAACCCCTCTGATTATCCCTGGCGCTGGCTTTTGTCGATCGTTTGGTTGACTAACACATCCCTTTCAGCTTTGGTGACAATAAAATGTGAGTAAGCAGAAAACTCAAATTTCTGAACGATGGCTCGTGGCAATTTCCTAATTTCCTGAGCGAGCACAGGCTTCTTGGCGTTTCATTCCTGTGCCAGAAAGACTATTTGCTCATACAAAGTTCTTCATTGTAATAGGAAAAAATCAATTTGATTACTTTCATGTCAGCATGCATGTCTAATGGCTTAGAAGTTATTGCAGCCATAAAATATACAGTATCATTTCTCTCTCACTCTGAAATTTGACAGGATTAATATAGTCAGCATGAAATCTTAGTCATAAAGTCGACCATAAGTGATGGTAAAATTAGCTGCTGAAATCGTCTGCTTATGGAAAGCATCTTCTGTTTTTCCTTCAGGGAAAAAATACCAAGGGGCTGGCGTGCGGCTGGGAAGGAAGTGTGTGCTCTGGCGGCAGCGTGTCCATTTTATTCCGTGCCCATGGATCTGTGGTGTCCCCCACAGCCCCAGGTGTGCCTCCACCGCCCCTTGGTCAGCGGTGGGGCTGGGCTTCGTGTCCAGCACAGCCCTGCAAGCCATTCCTTGTGTGAAGATCACTGCGGGGCCTGGAAAGCACCGGCCCCTGCAGAGGCTGGGCTTTGGGCTGGAAATCCCCAATGGAAATGTTGGAAATGTTGGAAATGTGCTGCTCCCCAGGGGCAGGCGCGGGGCGGGCTGCTCTGATTTATCTCGTGCAGAGCAAGCCTTGCTGTGGTTGAAAGCTGGTTTTTTCCCCTTGGGTCGGCGAGGTTGGAGGGAGGAGAGGTGCAGCTGAAGCAGGTTTCCCCTCTGGAGTTTTGTGGATGCTCCTCCTGCTGGTGTCACCTGCTGCCGCCTTTTTGGTCGCCCGCCGTCCTCGCACGGTCCCCTTGGGAAGTGGCGGAGCACCTTCAGGGGGGCACAGAAGGAAGCTCTGAGCTGAGATTGAGAAAGCTCTGCCTGAAGCTGAGTTTCCTCCTGCGTGCCTGCCCCAGGAGGCTGCAGATGGCCGGGGCAGCCTCTCCTTCCTGCTCACCCACCTCCAAACCTGCCCTTGGAAGTGGAGAGGAAGTGCTGGCTTCGGCAAACGTGTGATCCTGCTCCAGCCCAGCCTCTGAGCTCCTTCTTAATGGTTTTGTTTCATGATGTCTCATTTCAGCTGCATTGGGTAAGGTGCCCGTGCTGCTTTTTCTGCTTATGAAGCTGATTCCAGAAAGAATTAAGGAGCTTGGTTGGTATCTTTAATATCAATGAGCTGCTATCTTTAATATCAGCTTTAAAATTAAACCAAGGGAAAGCATCATCTTGCTTATGGACATTAATTGCCCATTCCAGAAGGTCCCAGAGCTGGGTTTTATTGCCAGCCCTTGGCCTGCTTGGCTTTGCAAAAGGGAAATTTCTCCTGTTCCTTGAGCAAAGACACCAAGTTTTACTCCTCCGGGGGGAATCAGGGGTTCCTCACGTTGCATCCGGACGTTCCAGCTGGGCTGGAAGCTGTGTCCTGCTGGTTTCACATGTTCTGCCTGCCTTGGCAGCCCGTGGTGAAAAGTTAATATCTGGTCATTGGTTTTGGCTGCATCTCCAAGGCAACTTCATTCATAGGCAGCTCTGGGTTGATACCAATCCGGACATGCCTGGGTGACTAACTCCAGCTCCTGTTACATCCCAGAGGAGCTGTTAACTCCTTCAGCCCAGGCAGGGAACGGGCACGGAGCAGGTGGATGCCATAAACACCCAGCAAATCTGACCTGCTCTGTTTTGCTTTCCTTCCCAGTGCTTTTTTTCAGCGTGGAGAGAGCAAAGAGCTCGTCGCTGTTTAAGATCCTTCTCGGTGCAGAAAGGTCTCAGATTAAGTTTGTTTCTCCTGGAATTACTACGCTTCGTTAGCCTCTGGTTTGGGCAGGACGTTGCCTTTGGGATCTGCACTTAGCGCAGAATTCCATTTGGGAGAGAAGGAGCTTGGCTGTGTGCTGCAACACGCTCTGAAACGCAGGAAAAATGCAATTTTGCATTCCGTGCAAAACAGAGGGAGGATTTTCCTCTGAGGGGCAGGTGATGAGGTGAGCGCACCGCGTTGCCAAGTGTGTTCAGGATGCACGAGCCCTGTGAGATGGAGGCGTACAGGTTAAACATGGGGATGCCCTGGTCCCTCACCTATTTCTGTGTGAGTTCTCCTGATTTACGGCCTCCAGACGCTGCTTCGATTCTCACCAAAAGATGTAGGAAGGAGGAAAATGAGCCAAACTCTGGGCTTTTTGCTCTCTGTTTCTCTCACAGCAGTGCAGAGAGCTGCTGTTCCAGGAGATGATGACTTGTCCTTAAAATCCACAGCGCTTTGCTGGGATGGATCCTGAAGTCCTCAGGAAAGCTTCTGTCTCCTGGAAGGAATGGGGCTGGGAGAGGAGCAGGACAAGTCCAGCTCAAACCAGCACCAAGCAAAGCTTGGCTTGAGCATGCTGAGCGTTGTAAAACCATGGGATGGTTTGGTTTGGTTTGGTTTGGTTTGGTTTGGTTCGGTTTGGTTTAGTTTGGTTTGGTTTGGAGGAGACCTTAGAGCGTGTCTTGTTCCAACCCCGTTCCAAGGGCAGGGAACCTTCCCCTGGACCAGGATGCTGGAATGTGCTCTCCTCCATGGTGTGTTTGAGGCCCTGTACCCGCCCTGGATGTCGTGGTGCTCTGTGGAGGCCCTGGAGGTGATTTGGCAGGAGGGGACAGGTAGGAAAAGCTCGCTGCCTTTCACCAGACACGTCCCTGCCCTCTGTGCAGCCCAGGTGGGGCCTCACAGCAGGAATCAGGGGTCGAGCTGGCCCTGGGGTGGCTGAGATACACAAACCTGAGGCACTGTTAGTTTTTTGATGCATTTGGGGAGTTCTGTTGTTATTGTAGGACACGAAATGGATTGGCTCTATGTAGCTGGCAGCAGAGAAAGAAGCTTTATTTACAATCCCAACAGTTTCTTTTAGAACACGCTGTGTAAAAAGGTCTGTTATTGCTCCATGGCACTGACACTGCTCTCCATTGGTTCGGGAATAGGAAACAACCCCTGGGACAGTTGTTCTGGCAAAGGGAACACTGTTTGCTGAGCCTGTGCTGAGAAACGGAGAGAGATGTTTTGGAAAGAGAAACTGTTGGCAGTTTTCCCTTGGGAAAGGAGCTAGCAATGGTCAGCGAGCTGAAATTCAGGCTCAGAAATGTTGAGCCCACACTCTGTTACACTCAGGCAGAGGATGAAACCTGCTGGGAATATGAACCTGCTGTGGCTCGGGATGGTGCCTGTGCAGTGGGACAGGGTGCGGCCCGTGGAAGAGTTAATTAAACATGGGACAGATTATCCCAAGGACCTGGGGTGCAGCTTGGGTCCCCTAAAACCTGTCTGGGCAACCTCCCTGCTCCAGATGCTGCTCTCCCTTCCTAGGGAGGAAAACCTGCTCTCGGACTCTTACAGAGCTGCTATAACTCTCAAATTTTAATAATAGATTACCATTAGTATCAGCCTTATATAATGCAGAGCTCATTATTGCTTACTCAGAATAATTTTGCAGCCTCCTTATAGAACCTTGGAACTTTATTTGCTGAGTATAAAATATGCAGAAATGCATGAATAGTTTTAAGACTTAGTACCCTAAACTAATACAGTGTGCTGCTTTTTTTTTTCCTGCACCATGATTGAAGTCAAATTAACATATTTACCTTCAGTGCTCCCAGGAGTAGCATTAAAAAATTCAAGAGGTGATTCAGAATAGTCTCCGATTTACTGTGTTTAAAGCTGGATTTCATTTCTCAGTAAAGCCATGCGAACACTTGACTCCCTTTCAGCTTTCCAGCCTCTTTGCTCCCCGTGCAGGTCCTCAGACTTATCAACAGATGGGAGCAGTGTTTTTACCACTGCATTCCCAAAAGAAAGCATTTTATTTTATTTTATTTTATTTTATTTTATTTTATTTTATTGGTTTCTTGGGGACGGTGCAGAAAGCGGGGGCAGAGAGTAAGAGGGGAAATGAGTTCTAACAAGCGGCACAGAAGTGTAGCTGCTGTTTTAATCTGGAGTAAGGAAAAGGATGCAGTGTGGTTTCTTTCTTTCCTAGGGCAAATCATGGAGCCTAATTTTGGCTCTCTCTTCCCATTTTCCCAGGGGTGGGGGGAAAAAGAAGCCATGCAAAGGCCAGGGTAGGAAGTGGAAACTGTTACTTTATTTTGTAAAACAGCTTTTGCCCAGTAGTTCGTTTATTCTTACAAATGACGCCTGTGCCATCCTCCTGTGCTTTGATTTATCCCTACAGCTGTAGGGTGCAGCTCCTATAGGTCCGAGGATTTCAGACCCCACAACAGTCGGGTTCAGGGATGCAAATCCTGCTCCAAAGCGCCCAGGCTGCTCCACCACCATCTCTGTCTTTAAAACATGTAAGTGCTGCAGGAGAACCTTTGACCTTAACACTTTTCCTGCCCCAGGGAATAAATATTCCCGCGAGAGGGTCTGTGAGAGGAGGCTGGGTTGGGTCAGTACCCTCTGAGCGGGACAAATCTGCCTGCTAATTCTCTTTACCATGCACCAGAGATACTGCAGTGGATTTTTTTTTTTCCGAGCCTGCTGCTAGATTAGGAAGTTGTTTCAGCAGATGTTGTTTCCTAAGAAAATGGGTTAATGCTTGGTGGTTAGAACGGTGTGGCAAAAAAGCTTATTTGTGTGAGGTTTTGGCTAATTGCCTCGCAAGAGTTACAGAGCGTTGCAGCAAATTTCCTGGATTTCGCAATCGCCACGGTTCTGGTTTAACTGGCCAGAAAGATTTGCAAAAATACACAAATAAGTGGAAATGTAGAGGCAAAAAATCACCGGCTGACTTGCTGCAAAAACCTGGAGGACCTCGTGAAGAGGCCTCCAGGTCTGAGCAAGTGCCTGGGCTTGGGACTGAGTGGATCTCGGGGTTTTATAGAATTCCAGGATGATTTTTATTGGAAGGGACCTTAAAGCTCATCCCATTCCACCCCGTGCCATGGGCAGGGACACTTTCCACTGTCCCAGGTTGCTCCAAGCCCTGTCCAACCTGGCCTTGGACACGTCCGGGGATGGGACAGGACTGCTGCCCGCTGCTGCCTCAGCTCGTGGCACTGGTCCCAGCAGCACCGATGGAGCTGGGAGCTGCTCTGAGCTGGGAGCGCGGGGAGGAGTTTCCATCTGAAGGCAGGGACTCGTTAAAATGGGCCAGGAGAATGCAAATCAAGTGTTGCTGTTTCTAAGGGCATCACCACGAAAAGACTTTCACTGCGCCAAAAGAGCACGGCGGCGATGAACTGGTGGGGCTGGGAGGGACCTGGGGGGCTCTCCTGGGAGCTTTGGGGTGCTCCAAGGAAGGGTGGCCATCCTTCAGCCACTCCTGCCATCCTGTGCCACGGATAAAACTCTGTCTGGGGCCAGAATTCCCAGAGCCACGCGCTGACACAGCTCCGGGCTGGGGGCTCGGGCATCGGCCAGCGCTGCATTCCCCAGTGCTGCCTAAATCACCAGTTTGATTCTGTCTGAGCAGCGGCACAAACCAGGAATGAATGGACTTGGCTCCATAAACTTAGCGCTTAAATATTTTCCCAGGCAGTGGGAAAAAAAAAAACCACCAACATTTGCTTTCCATGCAAAACATATAAATCTTGGAGAAGTTCCCAAAGTGGCGTGTTTAACTGTTCATATCCGTGTGTTTGTAGGAGAGAAGTGGTTATTCCCCTGGCGTAACTATTTTCCTTCTTTAAAAGGAAGCTGGAATGTTTGTGAGGAAGACAATTTTGAGCCAGTGGGGGGGATGAAGGAAAGTGAGGTTGGATGGGGAAAGGAGGCACCTTCCCCTCGTTCCCTCCCTGCCAGGACTAACCACAAATGCTGCTTTGACTTGCTGTGTTTTGGGGCTGTTTCTGCTTGTCTGATGAGTTTTAGTGAAACACAGATCTGGTTGCTGGTTTCTTTTTAATCCTACCCCAGTATAAGAGCTGTTAGTGGAGTTTGTTTAAAGTTAAAATCGTGGATGCTGCATAAAACACAGCTCTGCCCTCCTTCCCCGTGCCCCGCCGCAGGTGGATGCTCCTTTATTTCCTGCTCACCCCGTGAGAGACCCCGCTGTAATCATTCAAGCAGAGATGGCAGAGGCAGGTTTGTTTTTGTACAAAATCACCGTTTCTCAGAAAATCCAGGGAGATGCTGTCGGAGCCTTCACCGGGGCTGGGGCGATGCGCAGCTCACAGTGGCACCACCCTGTCCCCGTGCTGGGGGCGGCACTGGGATGCAGCTGGGAATGGGGACTGGGGATGGAGGAGAGGCTCTGAGCTGATTTATTTCATCATTTATTCCTGCCTTCAGCAGGACAGGCTGGAGATTTTCCAGCGCACTGACCCTTCATCAGCACTGAGAGCACACAGCTGGAGAGGAGCTGGGACATAAACCCACCCAAGTCTCCTCTGCAGAGGGGAAAAATCCCAACAACCATCCTCCAGCTTCTCCCCACGGCCCTCTGTGCCTTGCTGTCACTGCAGTCCCCGTTCCAGAGCTGGAGATGTTTAATTTATTTGTGTTCTCCTGACACCTTTCTGTTTCATAACAGGAATCACTGCCGGGTTTGGCCGGGAGGCAGCGGAGCTGCCGCGCTCCCTGTAATCCAGGAGTGAATCAAAGCAACTTTTTACAAAACAAGATTCTCTCTCGCTGTTGCAAAAGAGCTTTGGGGAAATCTGGTTTTTGTGGTTAAGGATCTTACTCTTGATGCACAAGGAAAATTATGTGTAGCTTTTATTTGGCCCAAAGGATTCTTACAACATTATCCGTATTTCCTTTAATTTGTGGGATTTCTAGTAAATGGGCTTAAAAATAGGTCTGGGCAAGATGCCAGGGTACATAAGAAGAGCAGAAAAGCTTTGCAGGCTGTGAGCTGCTCGCTTTCACTTCTCCCTGGGCGCGGGCTGGGGGCACGGGGCAGTTGCTCACCTTTTGGGGTTAAATTTAATGATGTCTGTGGAATTCTTTGGAATTCGATACGGCAGGAAAAAAAAAAATCTTTTCACTCTTTCTTAGAACTGATGTTGCTGAGCTGGGCTCGAGTCTGGAAAGGGGCAGGATGAGCTGCAGCACCAGGGGAGGGCAAGAATGGGGGGGGATGCAAGAGGAAGGCTGGACCCGTTCACTGATGGGATTTAGGGACCCTGGAAAACCAGAGTACAAGTAGGAGCAGAGTGTGGCAGTGATCATATGGGTGATTTTTTTTTTAAATTCTTTCCACTTTTCATTCTCAGAAGTCTCTTTAAGCCTTTTGTGAAGTGGGAGTAATCTCAGGAGGGAGAGGCGATGGCTCAGAGCCGGGGTGGCCTCGGTGTGCCAGCCTCACTGTGGTGGTATTTAGCTGATTCCTTCAAAATCAGTCTGGGTTCAAGTGACTTAAAAATGCCCTTTTCCCTGGGGACAGCCTTCCTTAAGATGCGGTGGGTTGATGCAGCTGGAGCCCCAGTAGGAAAGGGAAGGTAAGTGGGAAAAGATCCGTGTGGCATCCGGCCTTCCTCACTCCAAGGTCCTCTGCCAGGCCAGGGCACCTCGTGCCTTCCCAAAGAGTGGAGTTTTTGTCCTGCTTTTGTAAAATTCATTTTGTTTTAATTCAGCCTTTGGGCATAAATCTGTAAAACTTTGAGTCTTGCGGATGCTGTATCTCTCTGTTAGTAGTTTCTTGGGAGGTGAAGAGGAGGAGCGGGGAGATGGATGAAGATCAGGAAGGTTTTGGCTTCCTGGGAGCAGCAGCAGCGTGTTGGATCAGTGTGGTGGGCAAGGAGCAGGGCTGGGTTGAGGCTGCAGCGCTCTTGAACTTAAAATCTGTGTTTTCACATGGTGGTGGTGATGGACTTCCATAAAATCAAGAGGATTTCCATAAACACTTCCCATAAAATCAGGAGGATTTTATGGTGCTTGATGCAGAAGCATCAGGGAAATTCTTTGTGCCAGGAATGTACTAGTAACACATTTTTATCCAAGGATATCGAGGTGCTTTGCAGATATAAAGTCTTCTGTGAGCTGGGGGAAGTGGGGTCAGTTCACCTGTGCAGGTGAGGACACCTCACCCCTGTTTCCCCCAGGGGTGCAGCCTGGCTCCTCGGCTGATGGAGGAGCCTTTTTTTCCCCTAAAAGCTGCTCAGCTGAGGGTTGTTGTGGAGCAATCCTCCAGGATTGTGGTGCCTGGGGACTGAAGCCCCACGAGCCACTGGCGCACAGTTCCCCGGGACCCTTTTCTGGGGGAGGCCGGTGGATTTGCTGCAGCTCCTCTAAAAAGGGCTGATATTTGGGGTGTATCTGGAGAGGGGCTCGCTGATGCCAAACCGTTCATGGCAGAGCACCACAGCAGCTGAATGGGGTCTTAAGCCTTTTCCAGGGGACTGGAGCCCCACTGTGGGGCAGCTCCTGCCTCTGAGGGCTCTTCCACGTTCTGGGAAAAAACACAGCAGAGAAAACCACCCTGTGCTGGCTGCCTCTGTGTGCTTTTGGTACGGGATGAGCAGAAATCAGCCGTTTCCTTCTCCTCACGGAGCTGCTGAGTGCCAGCACCCCAAAACTTTCCTCGTTAAACCTTGGGATTGAGCAGCTCCCAGCCCCAGGGCCTCGCTCCTTGCCTCTCCCATATCCAAAGCCTCGACTTCCAGCCAGCCCAATGCCGTGGCGCCGGTTCACGTTCGAGCTGGTGTTTCAAATTTACCTCCTTTGCTGGGGATCAGCTTTCCCAGGCACCCCGGAGCAAAAGGCTCCCCTTGTTCCTCCAAAGACCAAGGTTAAATGGCAAGGGCAGGTTTTTAGGGATGTTTTTGGGGAGATGAGCTGGCACTGGGGAGGTCGCAGCTGGAAATGCTGCTGGGTCCCTCGCCAGGGCTGGGGCTGGGATGTGTCAGCTCCTCTTCAAAACCAGACAACGCGATTCAAGAACAGACAACGTGAGCCCCTTTGATTTTCCTTTTTAAAAATAATTGGGTTTGTGAGCGTGGTTTGGGGCTGGGGGGGGGAAGGTGTTGAAAAGATTTTTAACTGAGAGCCAGCAAATTCAATATTTTCCGTGTCTTGGCTGTGTTGTGATTTACATTTGATTTTAGGCATAATTAGAAATGCAAGTGGAGCGCTTTGTGTTTTACCTCTGCTTCGACTATTTATGGCGCGGGATGCAAATGAAGCAAGCTATGAATATTAAAGATTAGAGTGCGTTACAAAGTATCACTGCCCTTAATGAGTTCGGTAATGGGCACGGGGCTTTGGAACATGGAGGTATTCGCTGTTGCGTGCCGGCTTGGCGCTCCGCAGCTCCGGCTTTGGTTACATCCCAGGAGAGCAGGGCTGGGATTTCAAGCCTCCCCAGCCCCTGCTCGGCTGCAATAGGTAGGTGAGATTCCCCCAGCGTTCCCATGACAAAGGCGGCTGCGGCTGCCGAGGGCTGCTGATGGATTATTTCACGGAGGCTCTTTGCAGTTCTTGTCTAGGTCAATCCGTTTCATCTGCGGCGGCGTCGGGGATGGAGCTGAGGATGCGAAAGCGCTCGCCGACCTTTTTCAAGGTGCTTCTGCAGCGCTTGGGAGGGAATCTTAAATGCGTTCCCTTGCCAAAATGGAGCTGCTGCTCCACCGGCGCGGGCGCCCCAAGAAATTCCTGCGGCTGCTCCTCCGGGGTTCGGCTCGGTGGCAGGGAATTGTCTGGGGGGTTATTGACACGTCTGAAGGAGCATCTTATCCCCTGGAGAGCAGAGGGGTGGGAATGGGGGTCCTTGGATTAACCCCTTCTCCGTGTGTAGGAGCCAGGACAGCCTGGTTTCAGCTCTGCATCACTTGGCTGGTTTTAGCTTTAAATCAGCCACTGGTTTTAATTCTAAATCGCTAACTGGTTTTAACTCTAAATCAGCTACTGGTTTTAACTCTAAATCAGTAACTGGTTTTAGCCCTAAATCAGTGACTGGATTTAGCCCTAAATCAGTTACTGTCTTTAGCCCTAAATCAGTGACTGGATTTAGCCCTAAATCAGTGACTGGATTTAGCCCTAAATCAGTTACTGTATTTAGCCCTAAATCAGTAACTGGATTTAGCCCTAAATCAGTGACTGGTCATAGCTCTAAATCAGTAACTGGTTTTAGCCCTAAATCAGTAACTGGATTTAACCCTAAATCAGTAACTGGTTTTAGCCCTAAATCAGTAACTGGATTTAGCCCTAAATCAGTGACTGGGCATAGCTCTAAATCAGTAACTGGTTTTAGCCNCGCAGCATGCCCCAGGGAGCGTGCTTTTCAGATTTGAGGTATTTAAATTACAAATTTTGATGAGGAAGATTGTCAGCAGTATTCAAAACAGTGCTTAAATTCTTTTGAAACACTGTCGAGCTGTGCTGTGGCAGTTGAAAAGTTTGGCACACAAGAACTTGGCCCAGAAGTTGCTGCTTGGGTTTTTGTTGGTTTTTTCTTTTTTTTTTCTCCCTTTAAAACTCAA
>WBMY01011345.1:57955-82751 GCA_013397315.1 Donacobius atricapilla
ACTGTGGCTGCCCAAGGCCCACCTTTATTTCGGGCAGATTTGGGTATTCCCAAAGCTGTGCTTTTGGGGAGCTCTCGGGGTGGGATGCTGGGCCAGCTGGGAGGGTGCTGGATCAGGCAGGAGGATGCAGGGGGGATGCNCGGCGGCGCCAACGCCGGGCCCCTGAAGCTGTCGCGCGTCTCCTACTACGGCGTGCCCAACCTGGCCACGCTGATCCCCAACGTGCAGCAGGTGCAGTACTCGCAGGGGGAGCGCACCAGCCCCGGCGCCAGCAGCATCCCCACCACCGACAGCCCCACCTCCTACCACAACGAGGAGGACGAGGAGGACGACGAGGCCTACGACACCATGGTGGAGGAGCAGTACGGGCAGATGTACATCAAGTCGTCGGGAGGATACTCTGGTAAATGGATCTCTCTCTCTCTCTCTCTCNTGAGGGGATGCAGAAGGATGCTCAGGACGCTGAGGGGATGCTGGGGGTGCGGGGGGATGCTGGGGGGATGCAGGGGACGCTCACCACCCCTGCTCCGTGCCTTCTCCTGGCCGCAGGAGTTAACCAGCAGCAGTGCCAGCTCTGCAGACTGTTTGGAATAGTTTAAATGCTTTGACACTCTGGATGTACTAGATGGCAGGGGAGGCAGTTTACAGCGTAATTCATATGCAAAACTGCACTATAAATTTAAAACCTGTCTCAGTTGCCGTGGCACCACTAAGCATTTCATCAGCATACAGTACAGTATTTCTGCCATCTTTGTTTGCATTGCAGTGACTCATCAAAAGTCTGTCTTGTACCAACACTGAGAGCATTCCTCTGGCACTGATATTTCTCTGTTTTTAAAGCTTCGGTTTGAAACTGGCATTTACTTCAGGTCCCTAATCAAAGGGCTCTATTCATTGCAGAGAGCAGCCTGAATGTTAATCTGCATCCGGCCTATTCACTTAGATGCTGTGCGCTGCCGGGGAGATTTGACTTGGTAAAAGCTGGAGCTCCAGCAGATACAAACCCAGGGCTCGATACTATATTTTATTTTCCCCCTCCCCTGAGCACTCGGCGGTCGGGGGGCCGGAGCCCCTCGGCAGCGGCCGCGCCGGGGACGCCGCTCAAGGTACGTTCGCTCCCGGCCAGGCGAAGGCACCGCGAACTTCCTCGCTTGGAAGAATTTTTTTTTTTTTTTTTTTAACCATGCAGATACAATTAAATTGGCTCCGAGTGTGTTCCCTTTTCTTCCTGTTACCCCGTGGCCTTGCAGATAGGACTTTTTTTTTTTTTTTCCTTTTTCNGTTTTGTTTTATTGGGGCTCAAATATCTGGCTTAATTTGGAGATAAGCCTCGTTTTGTTGGAGGATAAATCTGTTGAGAAGGGGTTTAACTGTTGAAATGCTCCCTCTTTCTGGTGCAAATGGGAAGATTGCTTTTCAAAGTGCTTTTTCCTGAGAGCTCTCACTCCGGCAGAATCCTGTATTTATTTCGGGCAGAATGGCACATTGTTTTATAAATATCTTTTCTGTAGTTTCAACATAGCTGCTGGTTGTTGTGTTTCTTATATAATGCTGCCGAGATCTGTCTGACTGCCTTTCGTTTGCTTTACTGTTCTCTCCCATTATCGTTCAGATTTCCCTGCATAAAGTAAAAAAACCCCGGGGGAATAAATCAGTGGTGCTTATTTGAACAGACCACAACTTGAAGGAAATACTTGCATTTTTGGAATATCCTTTGCCATCCACCAATAGCATTGCCAACGTCGCCCAAAACCATCAATAAGTAATTTTTATTAGCGATTGCTTTTCTGCGTTGGCTCTCAGAGCTCTGCCTGGAGCCTTTGATGTCGGGTGAGGTGGCCTCCTGTGCTCCTGCCTGCTTTGGTGAACCGTCTAAAAACGTTGTTCCTCTCTTCCCTGCCTTCTCCGATTTTTCAGATGTGCCCTACTTTGGATACTCCTGCATTGAATGTCTGAGGAGCTCCAGCCGATCCTGAGCCATGTCGCAGATGTTGCACATAGAGATCCCCAACTTCGGGAACACCGTGCTGGGCTGCCTGAACGAGCAGCGGCTGCTGGGGCTCTACTGCGATGTCTCCATCGTGGTGAAGGGCCAGGCCTTCAAGGCTCACCGGGCGGTGCTGGCCGCCAGCAGCCTCTACTTCCGAGACTTGTTCAGTGGGAACAGCAAAAACGCCTTTGAGCTGCCGGGCACCGTCCCCCCGGCGTGCTTCCAGCAGATCCTGTCCTTCTGCTACACCGGCAAGCTGACCATGGCGGCCAGCGAGCAGCTGGTGGTGATGTACACGGCGGGCTTCCTGCAGATCCAGCACATCGTGGAGAAAGGGACGGACTTGATGTTCAAGGTCAGCTCGCCCCACTGTGACTCTCAGACCACCATGATCGAAGACCCCAGCTCGGAGCCGCAGAGCCCCTGCAACCAGCTGCAGTCGGCCTCGGCGCCCTACGTCATGTCCCCCTCCATGCCCATCCCGCTGCTGACGCGGGTCAAACACGAGAACCTGGAGCTGCAGGCCCTGCCTGGCCTGCCCAGCAAGCGGCCCCTGGAGCCCGGCGCCCGGGACGGCCCCGGAGGCGCCGGCGGCGCCAACGCCGGGCCCCTGAAGCTGTCGCGCGTCTCCTACTACGGCGTGCCCAACCTGGCCACGCTGATCCCCAACGTGCAGCAGGTGCAGTACTCGCAGGGGGAGCGCACCAGCCCCGGCGCCAGCAGCATCCCCACCACCGACAGCCCCACCTCCTACCACAACGAGGAGGACGAGGAGGACGACGAGGCCTACGACACCATGGTGGAGGAGCAGTACGGGCAGATGTACATCAAGTCGTCGGGAGGATACTCTGGTAAATGGATCTCTCTCTCTCTCTCTCTCTCTCTCTCTCTTTCCCCGCGGATTTTTTGCTGGCTCGCAGTGGTTTGTGTGGTCCTCGTCCAGCCGCCGTGGGCAGTTTTGGGTTGTTCTGTTTTTGTCTTTCCCTTGTTGGTTCTTGCCGGCGTGGCAGGCTTGGCGCTGGGTTCCCCCGTGCCATCGCTCCCCAGCTGGGAGATGCTTGAGATGAGAGGCTGCGTCACCCACCGGGGCCAGCGCAGCCCTTCGCTCTTTGGCTGAGGCTGCCTGAGGAGCCTGGTGGTTGCATGGGCCCTGTGGTGGTGACATCCGTGCCGAGGTGATGGCCGAGCTCGCCTGCCCTGGGGCGTCCATGGCAAGGGAAGCACCAGCCCTTTTGGACCAGGGCCAGGTGGTCACTTCGGGAGTTGTCTTCTGGCCTGGCTTTTTAGAATAAGGGTTTCCAACAAAGTGATGAACGTGTGATATTTGGAGGAAGGGACAAGAACACCAACTAAATCATGTTTATAGAAGTTAACTAGGAATATCGGGAAAAGGAAGGAAAGACGGACTTTTCTCCCCACTGCCTGAAGTGCCCCTCTCTCCTTTGCCAGCCTTGTCCTGCACATCACTGTCAGAAAGGGAAAAGCAGTTTGGGGGCTTGATGTTCTTTCATTTCCCCATTACAAACACAGTGCCCAGAACTAAGTAAAATCCCTCTCCCGCCCTTCCAGAATTTGGGATTAAGGGATGAGTGCGAACCCCTCGATGGGCCTCAGACACAGGAGGCAGCTTCACTTTGGTGGTGCTTGGCTGGGAGCTGCTGCTGAGCCCCAAGGTGGGCACAGGGACATGAGAAGTCCTTTCCCTCCCACTTCCTTGGACACACAGCCCCTCTCCTGGGCACCTTGCAGGGCTCAGACCCTCCTGAGGAGCCAGGACCGGTGAGGTGCAGATCCAGGGGCTCAGTTCCAGAGGGGAGATGCCCACTGGGTGCTGTCCTGCGCTCATCCCGCGTGGAAGCAGCTCCCAGCACCCCGCCCAGATGGAGCTGGGAGCATCCCAGACGGAAGCTCAGCCTCGCAGTGGCCTCCCCGTGGGAGCTGCAGGTGTTTGTGGCAGCAGCTTTGATCCTCAGGAGCTCCCCAGGGAGGGACATCGTCCCGCCGGCTCCGGCCGCACGCAGCATCCCCTCGCCTGGAGCTGCTCTCCCTGCTCTGGCTCCTGGAATTGCTGCACTAATGTTGTAAATATTTTAACTCTGGTTCATTGATGAGCTTTCCTCAAAGCTGTTTGATTTTAGTCTTCACCAACGAACAAGATTTGGCAAATAGGACAAATTTGGTTACCTAAAGCCAGGCTTCCTTAGTACTGAGAATGGGCTCACCTGTACGCACTGTCCCATCCCATCCCATCNCTGTCCTTCTGAGCTTTCAGTATTACTTAAACGTAGTTTTTCTTCGGCAGTATTACAGGCAGGCAGGATTTTAAATCTGACTCTTTGGGGAGGGAGCACGGGGGGGGCTCTGGGCTCGGTGAATCCGCAGTGATTTGCTCCGCCGGAGTTTCAGCGCCCAGGCTGCACCAGCGCTACCTGCTCCGGCTTTGCGCACCGGCTCCCTTCCAACGCCGGGCTCTTTTTTCGGGAGGTGGAAGCAGGAATCCTGCCCGTGGCCAAAAGGTACAGCTGGCCCTGAAGAGCGGCCGTGGTGGGATGTGGAGCCGCAGCCACCGCCTCCAGCCCGGGCTCGCTCGGGGGATCCTCGCTCCGGTACCGGGGGCACCGGGCTGGGGGCCGGGGGGCTCTGCCTGCACCAGGGGCTGGGGCTCCCCCTGCCCCGCTCGGGATCTGGGGGAGGAAAATAAGAAGACAACTTGGTAGGCGTCGCGCTGCGGCAGGCACGTTGGTTTTGTTTTATTGGGGCTCAAATATCTGGCTTAATTTGGAGATAAGCCTCGTTTTGTTGGAGGATAAATCTGTTGAGAAGGGGTTTAACTGTTGAAATGCTCCCTCTTTCTGGTGCAAATGGGAAGATTGCTTTTCAAAGTGCTTTTTCCTGAGAGCTCTCACTCCGGCAGAATCCTGTATTTATTTCGGGCAGAATGGCACATTGTTTTATAAATATCTTTTCTGTAGTTTCAACATAGCTGCTGGTTGTTGTGTTTCTTATATAATGCTGCCGAGATCTGTCTGACTGCCTTTCGTTTGCTTTACTGTTCTCTCCCATTATCGTTCAGATTTCCCTGCATAAAGTAAAAAAACCCCGGGGGAATAAATCAGTGGTGCTTATTTGAACAGACCACAACTTGAAGGAAATACTTGCATTTTTGGAATATCCTTTGCCATCCACCAATAGCATTGCCAACGTCGCCCAAAACCATCAATAAGTAATTTTTATTAGCGATTGCTTTTCTGCGTTGGCTCTCAGAGCTCTGCCTGGAGCCTTTGATGTCGGGTGAGGTGGCCTCCTGTGCTCCTGCCTGCTTTGGTGAACCGTCTAAAAACGTTGTTCCTCTCTTCCCTGCCTTCTCCGATTTTTCAGATGTGCCCTACTTTGGATACTCCTGCATTGAATGTCTGAGGAGCTCCAGCCGATCCTGAGCCATGTCGCAGATGTTGCACATAGAGATCCCCAACTTCGGGAACACCGTGCTGGGCTGCCTGAACGAGCAGCGGCTGCTGGGGCTCTACTGCGATGTCTCCATCGTGGTGAAGGGCCAGGCCTTCAAGGCTCACCGGGCGGTGCTGGCCGCCAGCAGCCTCTACTTCCGAGACTTGTTCAGTGGGAACAGCAAAAACGCCTTTGAGCTGCCGGGCACCGTCCCCCCGGCGTGCTTCCAGCAGATCCTGTCCTTCTGCTACACCGGCAAGCTGACCATGGCGGCCAGCGAGCAGCTGGTGGTGATGTACACGGCGGGCTTCCTGCAGATCCAGCACATCGTGGAGAAAGGGACGGACTTGATGTTCAAGGTCAGCTCGCCCCACTGTGACTCTCAGACCACCATGATCGAAGACCCCAGCTCGGAGCCGCAGAGCCCCTGCAACCAGCTGCAGTCGGCCTCGGCGCCCTACGTCATGTCCCCCTCCATGCCCATCCCGCTGCTGACGCGGGTCAAACACGAGAACCTGGAGCTGCAGGCCCTGCCCGGCCTGCCCGGCAAGCGGCCCCTGGAGCCCGGCGCCCGGGACGGCCCCGGCGGCGCCGGCGGCGCCAACGCCGGGCCCCTGAAGCTGTCGCGCGTCTCCTACTACGGCGTGCCCAACCTGGCCACGCTGATCCCCAACGTGCAGCAGGTGCAGTACTCGCAGGGGGAGCGCACCAGCCCCGGCGCCAGCAGCATCCCCACCACCGACAGCCCCACCTCCTACCACAACGAGGAGGACGAGGAGGACGACGAGGCCTACGACACCATGGTGGAGGAGCAGTACGGGCAGATGTACATCAAGTCGTCGGGAGGATACTCTGGTAAATGGATCTCTCTCTCTCTCTCTCTCTCTCTCNCTCTCTCCTTTGCCAGCCTTGTCCTGCACATCACTGTCAGAAAGGGAAAAGCAGTTTGGGGGCTTGATGTTCTTTCATTTCCCCATTACAAACACAGTGCCCAGAACTAAGTAAAATCCCTCTCCCGCCCTTCCAGAATTTGGGATTAAGGGATGAGTGCGAACCCCTCGATGGGCCTCAGACACAGGAGGCAGCTTCACTTTGGTGGTGCTTGGCTGGGAGCTGCTGCTGAGCCCCAAGGTGGGCACAGGGACATGAGAAGTCCTTTCCCTCCCACTTCCTTGGACACACAGCCCCTCTCCTGGGCACCTTGCAGGGCTCAGACCCTCCTGAGGAGCCAGGACCGGTGAGGTGCAGATCCAGGGGCTCAGTTCCAGAGGGGAGATGCCCACTGGGTGCTGTCCTGCTCTCATCCCGCATGGAAGCAGCTCCCAGCACCCCGCCCAGATGGAGCTGGGAGCATCCCAGACGGAAGCTCAGCCTCGCAGTGGCCTCCCCGTGGGAGCTGCAGGTGTTTGTGGCAGCAGCTTTGATCCTCAGGGGCTCCCCAGGGAGGGACATCGTCCCGCCGGCTCCGGCCGCACGCAGCATCCCCTCGCCTGGAGCTGCTCTCCCTGCTCTGGCTCCTGGAATTGCTGCACTAATGTTGTAAATATTTTAACTCTGGTTCATTGATGAGCTTTCCTCAAAGCTGTTTGATTTTAGTCTTCACCAACGAACAAGATTTGGCAAATAGGACAAATTTGGTTACCTAAAGCCAGGCTTCCTTAGTACTGAGAATGGGCTCACCTGTACGCACTGTCCCATCCCATCCCATCCCATCCCATCCCAGGAACAGGAGCTCAGCATCCTCTTGGCACATTCCCCTGCCAGACAGCGAGCAGATTAGGAGTATTTTCCAAGATTTTTTTCACCAAGCCATATGAAAAAGGGGGAAAACACAGCAAAGTTACTATTTTAATATTAGAAATATTTGCTAGGGAAAGTGGACAAGCAGTTGGTAGGAAATGAGCCTCAAATGCCTGAGTGCTTCTCCCTGCCCTGCTTCAGGTCCCAGTGGTTGGGGTTGGAGAGGAGTGGGATCAGGGGTGGGACAAGGTCAGGGTCTCCTCCAGACTGAACAAGAATTGTGCTGTTGCCCCCTTGTTTTGGGGTTTGTTTTGCTTTTCCCCGCTGCGGGGAGCAATGTGGGTTTGCCTTCAGCGTTATTCCTCGGAGCAGTGGGATTCTGCCCTTGGACTGTGTTTTCCGTCCCTGTCACGGGGCCAGTTCCTGCAGAAACAGAACAAAACCAGTTCAGAAGGCAAGGACAGGACCAGCCCGGGGATGGTGCAGGCAGCAGCTCTGAGGCTGTCCCTAACCCTTGTCGGGCAGGAGTCATCCCAGTTGGAAAAGTGAAAATCCGAGCAGCTTTCTCAGGTGTCGCTGGAGATGCTGCAGCCCGTGTGCAGGAGCTGGGCATCCCACAGCCAAGTTTTCCTGCTTGTTTTCTGTGGGGAGAACCAGGTGGTGACGCCGAGGCCATGCAGGGAAGAGGCAGGTTGTAAGGCTCTAAACATCCCACATTTCTGCTAAATTTCCTCTTCCTCACCTGCACCTTTCGAGGGAGTTCCCTGTTAGAAATAAGCCAGCTATAGGTATCAGCCTTCCTGGAAAAGAGAGCACGCAAAAAAAAAAAAAGAGATTACAAAAAGTAAAACCTAAGCTGTTCCATTATGGGTTGGACTTGCAGAGCTAACTGTGTTTTAATTACTCGGGATAAATTGTACCCTCTCAAAAGGTGCGGAATAATGAAACCGTAAGATGGAAGAGAGAAGGCAGCTAATCCTGCTCCTGGCATGGAGATCCCTGCAGCCTCACAAAGGCCTGGGGGAGGGGGCAGCCCTTTAAAATAGGGATTGCCAGGGTTTCCAAGAGCCCTGTTGGTGAAAACAAAAACAAAGCCAAGGAGGAGCAGAGCAGACGAAGCTCTGAATTTCAGAGAGGGTGGCTGGATTTTTTTTTTTTTTTCCTTCTTTTTCTCTGCTTTTTTGCCCCCCGTCTGAAGTGTTGGTGCAGGTGAGGGTGTGGTGGGACACTGGTGGCTGATGCTCTTCACCTGCCTTCAGCATCACCCACCACCCTTGGAGGGGTCAGCAGTCCTCTTCTTGCCCCAAGGCTGGGGGGGGGTTTAATTTCTTTTCTTCACCCTTTTTGTGGTCAAAACCATTCCAAATCTCCAAAGCTGGATCAGAGCCACATCTCCAAATCACAGAATCCTTGTGGTTGGAAAAGGCCTCCAAGATCAAACTTTGACCAAACACCACCAAGAGCGCTGGGTGCCACATCCAGTCATTCCTTGGGCACCCCCGGGGACAGAGACTCCCAAAACCTCCCAGGGCAGCCTAAACACCTTTTCCGTGAAGAAATTCCTCCCGATGTCCAAGCTGACCCTTCTCTGGCACAGCTTCAGGCTGTTTCCTCTTGGAGTAGGGGCTGATGCCACCTGCAGTGGTGGCACTGCCGTGAGGGACCAGGAGAAACGTTGGACCCGCAAAAGGAACGGCAGGATGAGGCCAGAATTAAACAAAGAAGGGTCAGGCTTAGGTGCTGGCAGACCGGGTGGCAGCTGGCAGAGGAGGGGTAGGAGAAGGTGCCTCAGTTTCCCCCCAGGCTCTGGCCGCGGTCGGTGTCACCAGTGCCGTGCCAGGCTGGCGGCACTGCGGTAAAATGGCTCCTCGCTCCATAACTAGGTCTGGTTGTGGAGAACATGTGGGCCTCGAGGACACGAGCGAGACTTAATGAGGTTTCCAGCATCTGATCTGAGGAACGCACAACTCCAGAAAATATTAAACAAAAGCAAAGTATTTTTATCCCTGTTAATTACAGCGTCGTGGGCCTGAGCTGAAGTGGGTTTCAGCAGGACTTGCAGATGCTCGGCGCTTTTCTGCACTGAGCCACGTTCTTGTCAGTCAGCTCTCTGCTGAGCAGATGCAGTTAATTTAATTTTGACAGGCACCAGCGAAAGTTGTGTGAGGGTCCGTCCTCCTCCCCTGCTCCTGCTGCACCGGTTTGCAGGGAAAAGGGAAAAATCCTCACGCAGCAAATGGCTGGAATGTAAAGGCTGGACTTGAAAGTTATGAAATCCTGGACTGACAAGAGCGCACTTCATTAAAAATTCATCTAAAATAGCCATTATAGAATAGTTGTGGTAATTAGCTGAGAGAATAGTTTTCTCTCCTGGCCTCTGATTCCTGACAGGAAGGAAAGAGGGCAGGGAACAGCCCAGAATCCCAAATGATGCAGCCCGTGCAGCATCCCGAGCGCAGCCCGGGCACGCCGCGCTGCAGCGACGTAAATCACGGCCGCGACGCCGGGCGCTTGCAGCGGGATGGAGCAGCTGCCTGCGGCTGCAGGGACAGGGACCCGGCCCTGCAAGCTCCCACTCGGCCCTGGGGTGGCCAGGCTGAGCACAGGGAGGATGCTCAGCAGCACGGAGCTCGTGGATTTTTTTAGGAAGCGAAGCGGTGGAGGGCTGCGCCGGTTATCCACCAAAGAGCGCTTGGGCTTTTTGCAGAGGGATTCGAACAGCTGGGAACTGCTGCCAAAGGCAGGGAGTGTGTCTTTATGTGACAATTGCTCAGGGATTGGACGTGATGGTCTTGGAGGTCTTTTCCAGCCTGGGTGGCTCTGTGGTGGCACTGCCCCATCCCGACATCCCGGCACGCTCGGAGCTGAGCCGGGGGAAGGCTGAGCCCCACGCTGGGGGCACTCAGCCTCTGGCCTTTTTTGGCATTGAACTCCCAGCCCCGTTTTCCTCACTCTGAACCACAGATGTTTAATTTTAGGCTGGCAGATGTTTCACTCCTGGCTGAGATCTGAGGCGAAGGCAAGATAGGGGTATTTATAAACCGGTAATATTTTTCCTATACTAATTCCAGATTACCTCCCTGTATAAATAGGTCACAAATCAAACAGCTACATTTCAGTACGTTGGTATAAATGGACTATTTGGGAAATGTAAACTCTCCCCGTTGGGACTCAGTGATGGATCTGTCCCATGGTGCTTGCGTGTGTCCTCTGCTACAGGTTTATATCTGCAGCAGATGCTGGTGATGCTGAGGCCGTGGAGGGAAGATATTTTTGGGGTGGTCCCACTGCCAGTGGAAAATAGGCTGAAGGGAGAGAAACGTTGTTAAAATATTGCTGTTTGAAAAGAGACTTCTGGCCGTGTAGGGAACGGGGAAGAGCCATCCATGTGTTTGCACCCGTGGTGGAGCAGGTGGAGATGGGCTCTCAGGCCTTTTCTGCAGGGCTTGAGATGTGTGGTTACGTGTCGGGACGCTGTAAACATCAATTTTTGGGCGAGGCTCCATCACTCTGATCTTTCTCTATCTCCAAATCCCATTCCTAAACCAGAAACAGTTGGTTCTTACCCACAGGAGAGCCTTGATGTTTATGTGCGGAACCCAAAATGGTGGGAACCGGGGGTTCATGATTTATTTTGAAGCCGTGCTTGTCAGGATTGTCAGGAACTAAGGAGAGAAGTGAGTGCTGGGGCCAGGTGTGTGTCCAGGCTTTCCCAGGCACTCACCTGAGCAGCCCATCCCCAGCAAATCCGGCCCCAAATGCCTCAGGTGGGATAGGCAGAAATCCCAATGTCACCAAACCATCCTGGGCTCACACCGAGGCGCTGCAAGCGACCTCTGGAGTGGACAGTGTGTTTTAGGGATAAGGGGGTCAGTGCCCCAGCATGATGCAGAGCCTGGAGCCGTGGAACATGGAGCAGCAAGTTAGTCTGAGGCTGTTTCTTCAGCCAAAAAATCCAGGGAAATGGATATTTCCCGTTCTGCACCACCTGTTGCGGCTGCAGCATCCAGCTAAGTTTGGGATAAAAGCATGTATCCAAATAAATAAAATATTCCAGTGTTTGGCTGGCAGCTCTCGTGGCTTCCTCTGTAATGATTTCCTGCCCCTCTCTGCTGGCCGGGAGCTGCTTTCTCGTTCAGGAACAAAACTGTATTTAACAATACTTCCCATTGTTTGCCCTTTCATTCAAAGGGAAGGAGCCGCTGCCCTCTGAAGATACAAATTAATTAGAAGCGAATACTCTCCTGTTCTCCGGAGCAGAAAGGCCAAACAGAGTGGCTTTCTTTGGAAACATGGGACCAGAGTGGCTCTTGTGTCCTGCTCCTTTACATAACTGATTGCTATCGGCTCAACTGAGGTGCCACTGACAGCCCCAAACCTCTTTTTGTTCGGTCGATTTTGTGCTGCTGCTTGAATGGAAACAAAGCCCCCCAGAATGATGCGTGGGCGTGTTTAATAAGAGATTTACAGACAGTGAACTGGCAGTACAGATGTAACCAAAATCCAGCGGTGGGTTGAGTTGCACTTGGTCTTTTTAGCTGAGTTTTAGTTTGGTTTATGAAGTATTTGATTTCACAGGAAGCAATAGAAACTTCGCCATGTCTTCTTGTGTAGAAAGTGAAATGTCTTCAGAATCAAAGAATTTCTTCGAGCCAGGACTGTCCCCAGCCTGTCCTGAAGAGCTGCTGCTCTTTCAGGAAAGGGGTTTACACCAAATCCTTCAAAATTTCTTCGGAGAGGGAGAACGAACGCAGTGCTCGTGCTGACCTTTCTCTTCCCTGCCTTGTTAGTGCTACTGTAGGATCCCTCTGGCCCCCAAATTCGGGGTTTTATGGAATGTTGGCCTGTGGAAGATGGTGGAGCAGGTGGGTTTCTCCTTGTCCACTGGAGCTGTTTCCACTTGGATGTTCTAGCTGTTTAATTTCTTCAAAGACAACAGTCTTGAGGAGGACTCTTGCACAAAAACAGAGGAGGGTTGAAGGCTGAGGTTTCCTCTTCCCCTCACGGCAGTATCGGGTCACGGGCTGCTCTGAACTCTGTCTCATTTGATTGCTACCACATTCCCTGGAAACCTGCAGCCTTTTATAACACTTAAAAAATACCTGGAGGCCCCTAATCTGAGTCGGTGCAGGATTCGGCTTCCCTTCAGCAGCTCCACTGGTTTTGGGGTGCTGATGGGTATTGTGGGTGGTTTTGACCTGAGTCACTGGTTAAAGGGAAAATGAAATATTAAAAATCCAATTTTAGTAGCCTGGGCAGAGCCCTGTGCTGGGGTGGGATTGTGTAGGTCACATACACAGCTCCTAGAGGTTGTATGTTTAATTTTACCTCTGAGTAAAATTTTGCCTCTGGGAGCTGACTGAGGTGTCCCTTCCTCCCCTTGAGCTGTCCCTGCCTTGCCGGAGCCAAAAAGCCAAAAGGGAAGGACAGCAGAGCAGCACTGCTTCCTCCCTACCCACCGTCCCTCTGCATTCGCTTTCTTTAAGCTGGAAAATATCAGTATTTAATTGGATATGATTTGCTTGTCACCCTTTAAAAGCCTCAAAATAGAGCTGGTCTTTGAGATTCTCCCTCAGCGAGTGTTGACCCCCATCTCCAACAGGATCTTGGATGTGGATGCTTGGGAATGCTGGGAATATTGCTGGGAATGCCGGGAATATTGCTGGGAATGCCAGTGGTGCAGATTTTGCACAGATAACTGGGCTGTGATGGCACAAGAAGTTTAAAAACCCCCTGTGAGTTGTTCTGCTGCTGTTGGGTCCTGACCCCCCGAGCAAGGGCCGTCCTCCTGGTATTCCAGAATCCCTCCTGGCATTCCTCAGGGGCAGGGGGAGCCGTGAGGGTGGGTGTCACGGTAGGATACGAAAATAGATTGACTCCATGTAGTTGTTGGAAGAGAAAGAAGGCTTTATTTACAATCCCGACGGTTTCTTTTATAACATGTCACACTAAAAAAAGTATATCATTACTCCATCAGACTAACATTTCTATCAGTTAAGTAATAAAAAACAACACCTAAAACCAGTTATTATTAAAAAAAACCCACTATTTACTTAAACTGTTTTAAAAAACAAAGATTAATTAAAAAAAAAAACAACAACTTGTTGACAACTTTCCCTTATTAAAAAAAAAGCTAGCAAAAGTTAGCAAGCTAAAAATTCGAACTCAAAAACACTAAATTTACAGGTGGGGATGCTCCCGGAGCCTGCGCTGGGATGCCACGGCCCAGCACGGCACCGCGGGCATGTCCTACTTAGAACACTGCTCCCTTTGTCCCCGAGCCATCACCCCCGGTTACTGCAGCAACAAGTCTGCAAAACTTGTTATTTTATCTGCAGAGAGGAAAAGCGGCCCCCAGAACTCCGGGATAATCGCAGGAAAGGACACCTCTGGAGCAGGAGGTGTTTTTGAGTTCGGAAACGCTCGTGCAGGGTTTCTGCTTCCCTCAGTGCTCACAGATATTCCAGCACAGAGCTGGGGTTGGGGCTGTACGTGCCACTTGCCACGTTGTCAAGCAGTTTTGGGGAAAAAAAAGTGGATTATGGTGGAGCTGGGCTGCAGGTCAGCCCTGGAACTGTTCCCACCGTGTCCTGAAGTTGACGCGCGTGGTCAGCCCTCGATCCTGTCAGAAATTGTCATTTTAGGCAATCTGGTGGTCGTGGACTGTAAATGTGCTTTAGAAACCAATCCTCTGCGTGCCCGCAGTACCCAGATTTGGAGGTGCTGGCAGGACAGCCCAGTATTTTCCCAGGATTTCCCAGCTTTTCCATGTTACTGGCTGCTCCCGGGCAGTGGTGGGCTCTGGAGATGGTGCATCAGAGCGTGTTGGGGAAATCTGGAATTTTGGTTTCAACGCTACATCTTAATAACGTTTTTTGCCCCGTTGGTGGGGGCTTCTCCTGTTTACTGAGAGGAAAAGGTGGGCTGCAGAAGGCAGAGGAGGAGAAGGTGGGCTGGGGGTGGCTGGTGGGTGCATCCCAGGAGAGGCTCCGGTGACCCTTCTCAGGGCAGAGGTGTCTGCAGGGTCTGGATTTTGACTTCAGCAGGCAAAACCACCAAGAGAATTAATGATGGAACTGCTGCGGGTGTTCATCAAACTGGAGCAAGTTTCTGTCCGTTTAGAGGCCCCTGGTGATGTTCCTGCCGCCCTTCTGGGCTGTCTGGGGCAGCAGCTCCGTGTGCCGCGCTTGCAGAGCGATGCCAGCTGTGCAGAGCTGTCCGTTCTCGCAAATTATTAACTCAGGAGAAGTTAAAGCTTAATTAGACTCTAAGAACCCTTTTTGCAGAGCCTGAGACCGCCGTGGAGGGAGAGACCAGGGGATTTTTCCGAGCTTTCAGGTGGCACCTGCCCCACGGCTGGATGTAGTGGGATGTCTGGAGGAGGGAATATTTCCAACTGCTGCGTGAAGAAGTCAAAGCCTGACCTCCTGCCAAGCGTTGTGCCTGCACGATGAGTTGCTTTAACCGTTTTCCCTTTTAATTTTGAAGTGGCCCAAGAGAAGCCAGAGCAGATCCCGCTGGAGAACCGCTCCTGCGTCCTGATCCGCCGGGACCTGGTGGCTCTGCCTGCCAGCCTCATCAGCCAGATCGGGTACCGCTGCCACCCAAAACTCTACTCGGAGGGAGATCCTGGAGAAAAACTCGAGCTCGTTGCAGGTAACTCGTCCTCAGAACACCTTTGGGTTGCTGCTGTTTTTCCTCCTGGAACTGCGCTCTCCATCTTGCCGGAGCCGTGCATCTTGTGTGCCCTTGCTGTGTCTTTCTGGATTATTCGCCACCAGTCGTCTCTTTGAGAGGTTCCGAGTTTCCTTTCATTTGCTGATAGAAAAATGTGTCATTAGCAGGATTTATTCAATTGAATTAATTTAGCATTTTAATTGAATTCTGCAGCTTGTGTTCTTCCTGCTCGGTGTGGCTGCAGCGAGTGAGTTTTCATTTAGAATCTCAGATCTAAAAACCCAACAACCTCCCCCCCCAAAAAAAAAAAAAAATTACCACATTATAAGATTTACAAAGCAAAGGAGATAAAATTTGTGTCAGTGAGCAAGCTTTGAAAAACCTCTAAAAGTTTCTTTATAAATTTACTAAGTGGTCAAACGCTGCAGGAGGAGAAGGAATTTGGTTTGGTCCTTCCTGCTGTCTTTATTTTCATCTGGGGGGGAATTTACAATGCTGAGGGAATCTACTCCTTCTCTATTAAAGATTTCTGGCCAGTGTGAGGTGGAGGATGGTGCTGTTTAGACAGTGTAGAGCTGGATGAAGAGTGAAACCAGGTGGCTGTGCCAGCCCAGGCACCCCCAGCACTGCACAGAAAGTGTTTAACTGCAGTGACCAGGTCAAATTCCAGTGGAAATAATCATGTTCTGCTTTTAGAAGTTCACCCCAGCTTTACTTTGCAGTGGCCTGGCTGTAGCTGTGTGGGGATGACCGGGCAGGACATCCCAGACCTGCCCCAGGTGGGGAGGTTTCATTAACCCCTGCAAAGCCCTTGGTCCAAAAAGGACGTGTGGCAGCACCGTCCATCCAAATCAGGTGTTCTTCTTCCCTGCCAGGCATTTCTCTCGTGGTGAGTAGCATGATTTCGTTGCCAGTCTGTAGAAGGAATCAGGATTTCAGGGGATGCCCACAAAGGTTTGCAGCCGATGGACGATGGGACTCTGATGGGAGGCAAAGCACAGCCTACAACCTCAAGTATTTATTTTGTATCTGGAATATTCATTTTGTACCCATTTCTGTTCAATGTGAGACTTCTTAAAACCATCAAGTGGTGCAGGTTATTTTCACAGTGAGAGCTGCAAATTGGCTTGAGGCAACTCTACTTGATTTACATTTTTCAATCTGGGAAAAGAAGTAGATTAATATCACTAACCGATAGTGGCTGCCCAGTTATTTGTCGTTTATTAAAGTGAAGTTCCTCTCGGTGGTGGCTGGTGTTGCTCTGATGCCTTATCTCTTAAAATACAAAATGAACCCCCCTAATTCCTGGCTCAGACCTGGAGGGGGGCTTGATCCTGCCGTGAAAGTTTTCCTCCACTCTCCAAGTGGGAGTGTTTTCCTTTTGTTTCTGGTTTTCCATGCCACAATTGATTCAGCATATTTGACCAGCCCTCTCTGAAAAAGGGTCTTTAACAAGGCCTGCAGTCACCACAGCGCATCTGAGGGAGGGACTGAGGCTGTTACTCAAAAAAAAAAAAAAAAAAACAACCAGAAAAACTCATTCAATGGAAGAGAATGCCAGGAAGATTCCTGGTGAGACGTGGCGTGGCTCAGAGATCCAGGTGATGCTGGCTCCTGGGGCAGGCTGAGTGGCCTGGGGTGCCTCTGGTGCCAGGGGAGGTGCAGGGGTCAGGCTCAGGGGCTGCCCTGAGCTCCAGCTCCAGCCGGGAGGTCAGGCACAACCATCCTCCCTGGAAATCCAGGAGGGGATATTACTTCTCCAGCAGATGTTTTTATATCTCGAGAACCGAGTGTGTTCTGGATCCAGCTATGACCCATTATTCAATCTTAATTAAAAGCAAATACCAAAACCCTCTCATGTAACAGGATGCTTGAAAAATGGGATAACCTCTCCCTGGAAGCGATGCCGGGGCAGGAGCGGTTTGGTCTGTGAGCAGAGTGAAAAGGTTTGATATAAAACCTGCTGTAAAGCACTGCCAGACCTCTGGATGTGTGCAGCTGCTTTGCAGAGGGTTCCTTTTACTTCCAGAAAACATCCTTAAAGGCAGCATGTTCAAAGGCAGCAGTTCCTGTGCATTAGAAGGAAAATTCCCTGCTCACCAGAGGTATCAAGAGGTGATGGGCTGGGGTTTTGGAAGCAGTTAGATCTGTAACCAAGTACCTCTTTCTGTGCTAGATGGGGTTTTTCTTTCATTTCCAGCTCTGTGTTCTACAGTCTTGCACTGGAAAAAAGGGAAAGGCCAAATGGATTGGGGTTTTCTTGCTTCAGAAAGAATGAATAATGGGATCTGTACATATAAAATCACAGTGTAAGCCTTGCAGTGTGTGCACTGGTGAGAAAATAAGAATCCCTTCATTTGATTCCCATAGACTTCCTGTCTGTACAGATAAAATTAGGAGTTGTTATTGCCTGGGACTTGCCAAGGCCCCAAGGATTTGTCAGGATTTTCCAGAAATCCCTCTGTCCTTGTTGCAGCAGGCGAAGAACAGGTTCCCACCAGCGAGGAGGAGCTGTTGGTGGCTCTGTCCGTGTGTCGGGGGTTAATTGTGGATTGTCCCTCTCCACCCTCGCAGGCTCAGGCGTTTACATCACCAGGGGCCAGCTGATGAATTGCCATCTGTGTGCTGGTGTCAAACACAAGGTCCTGCTCAGACGTCTCCTGGCCACCTTCTTCGATCGGTACGTGTCCCACCAGTCCCGCTGCTCCGAGGGATCCCCTCCCTTCCTCTCCCAGGGGTTTAACCCTGTGCCACGGGCGCTTCCCCTCTGCGCTCAGCTCTGTGATCCTTTCCTCAATGACGCTCGGGAAAAACTTGATTCCATTTCCACGCCCGTTTCCCGTTCCTCGCCTTGAAATCCCGGTGATCCCTCGGGCAGGAGCCGAGGGGAGCAGGGCAGGGGCTGTTCCCTGATCCCCTCTTCAAGGACCCCCCTCTGCCTCCCCCACAGGAACACGCTCGCCAACAGCTGCGGAACTGGAATCCGGTCCTCCACCAGCGATCCCAGCAGGAAGCCCCTGGACAGCAGGGTCCTCAATGCAGTCAAATGTAAGGAGAGGGAAGTGCTGCTGCTGGCGTGGAGCAGCTGCTCTGCTGCGTGATAGCGGTGCAATCAGGTCGTGGGAAAATCGGTTTATTTTTTTTTAGTTTGCATCGTTTTTTTGGTTGCCCGGAGGGTGGGATCTGCTCTCCATCAGCCACTTCCCCTGCAGTCATCTGTGGATACCTGGAGTGTTTTGGGACAGGAGGTGCTGGAGAGGGAGGAGCTGAAGGCTGGAGGAAACCGAGGGTGCAGAAAATCTGTTTGCCGTGGGCTTCATATGCAGTGGAAATCACTGTGTTCTCTCACCCTGGCTGAATTCTGGGGCGTAAATCTTTATGTAAGTGTTACTGTGCTGGAAAACAAAACTCTAAACAATTCTTTTAAATTCAGTTTTTAAGATTCGGAAGAGAAATCTTTCCCCTCTCTAAATTGTTAAATCCAGGGGCCTTCCAGCTGCCCTGGGAGAGCTGGGGAAAAGAGGGCAGATGTTCAGAATGCTGTTGAACATGTTGGAGTCAGCTCCCTGTTGGCAGTTTTGTCCTGGAGAGTCCCAACTCCGGACTTTCCAGCCATGGTCCTTCCTGAGGGGAGCTGGGAGGGCACTGCTGCTGTGCCAGGATGCAGGATGGGTTCCTACTGCCTGGGTTTCTCCCCGGGCACAAGCTTTAGCTGACGGTTTCTCACCGTGGCGGCTCCTTGGATGCTGCTCTGTCCCACCAGGGAGCAGGACACGAGAGATTGCAGGGCTCCTGCAGCTCCCAGCTCCTGCTGGCTCCAGGGCATGTGGCAGCAGAGGGATGCTGGAGCAGCCAGGCCGCTGGTGAGCACAAGGAGAGGGGCAGGCAGAGGACAATCCCTTGGGGAACCCTTCAGCTCTGTGGGTTTAGGAGCTGCTGGGGAATCTGTGGGATCTTTTCTGTGTCCCCCTCTGGTCTGGCCATCCCCACACGCCGTGGCTGTGGGTGCCAGCTCTGGGGCTCCCCGTGGAGTGAGGGGCCCTCTCCGTCCCCCTCCCTCTGCCTCCTGGGGTGTTTATACCTTCTGCTTTTATCCCTCCCTGGTCATGTCTCCAGCTGAGGGGCTTGGTGTGGGGAGCTCAGGTCCCACCTGGGAGTCTGGGACCACCTTTGTGCCACTCCCCATGAAGCCTGAGCTCCGTGTCTCCCTGTCTTTGCAGTGTATTGTCAGAATTCTGCCCCGAGCTTTGAGTGAAATGCCCCCTTCTCCATCCCCCTCCCTCTGCCTCCTGGGGTGTTTATACCTTCTGCTTTTATCCCTCCCTGGTCATGTCTCCAGCTTTGTCTGTGCGGTGAGCTCAGGTCTGTGGGTGAAGCTCTGCTCCCACCTGGGAATCTGGGATCACCTTCGTGCCACTCCCTGAAGCCTCAGCTCCATCTCACCCTGTCTTTGCAGTGTATTGTCAGAATTCTGCCCCGAGCTTTGAGTGAAATGCCCCCTTCTCCATCCCCCTCCCTCTGCCTCCTGGGGTGTTTATACCTTCTGCTTTTATCCCTTCCTGGTCATGTCTCCAGCTTTGTCTGTGCGGTGAGCTCAGGTCTGTGGGTGAAGCTCTGCTCCCACCTGGGAATCTGGGATCACCTTGGTGCCACCCACCCCACCCATTTTGGTGCCACTCCCCCTGAAGCCTGAGCTCCGTGTCTCCCTGTCTTTGCAGTGTACTGCCAGAATTTTGCCCCGAGCTTTAAGGAGAGCGAGATGAACGTGATCGCGGCCGACATGTGCACCAACGCGCGGCGCGTCCGCAAGCGCTGGCTGCCCAAGATCAAATCCATGCTGCCCGAGGGGATGGAGATGTACCGCACCGTCATGGGCTCCTCCACAAACACTGTCCCCCTGGAGCCCGACTTCCAGCCCAACACGGCGCAGGTCTTCGAGCAGCGCATCTATGCAGAGAGGAGGAGCGACTCGGGGACCATAGTAGCCTTGAGAACTAACACAGTGAATGTAGAGCTGAGCAATGGATCCAACCAGTCCTTCGAGCAGAGCGAGGATGCCGAAGGCGCCGGCTCCGTGATCCAGGAGGCAGCTGCCACAGATGCCATGGCGTCGGAAACCCAAAGCACTCCGCAACCTTTCGAGCAAGGTTCGGGCTCCTCCAGCCGGCCCGAAACCCCCGTGAGAAGACAAGAGGGTACTTACGGAGGGACTTTATAGAGAGAGCAAACATTTCATGACCTATAAGGGATCTGTAATACTAAAGCTGCTTGCATGCATTACTAATACGAAACAAAAAAATGTGATCAAGCCACTTACCTACTGAACTGCTACTGTTGCCTGAAAAAAATGTGATTTTTATTCTGCTTGTATTTAAAATTTATGAAGGAAATAATCGCATTCGTTATACTGTAAACGACTAGGTCTGTGGCGACCTACTTAAAAAAATATTGGGCTCCTTTTTTGATATTCCTGAGGTTAGTCTATAAGATTGTAGCTTTTTCTTTTTTTTTTTTTTTCTTTCCTTTTCTTTTTTTTTTTTTTTTTTTTTTTGGNTGTTTTGTTTTTTGGGGTTTTTTTGTTTGTTTGTTTAAGAAGTGGAGGAGAAAAGCTAGCCACCCCCCACCCACCACCACCACCCCGTCATCACCCCATCCATCACTCAGCTCAGAAGTAAAGCCATCGTTAACCTTGTCCTCTAAGGAGAGTTTTGTCGCTGAACAGGAAAGCGAGGTGTGTTCGGGTGCAGGTGCTGTGACTGGCCGCGTTTGTCTCGGGAAGGGCTCGAGCCAAGTGGGACGGGCTGGGGGAAATCGTGACAGTGATCGGGGCCAGATCCCTCTGGGGTCAGGGGGAGCCCTGGCCGTGGGTGCCGTTGTCCCGGGGAGTTCCCTGCGGCTCCCTGGAGCGGGGATGGCTCAGGCTGGCGCGTCGGGAGGGCTGCGTGGGATGCAGGTGGAGAGCCTGGCCGCCGTGGCTGTGGTCTGGTTTTTGCCCAACGCTGCTGGGTTTGGGTTTGGTTTCTCTCTCCCTCCTTCCCTTGCTCCCTCCCAGCCACTCCTTTTCCTTTGCTTCTCCGCGTTTGCACCTTCACGTCCCGGCTCGTGGGCGGCCGGGCTCTGTCACCCCTCTGCGTGCCAGGGTGTGCAGGTCCTGGGGCGCCTCCTGCGAGGGGAGGAGCCCCCCCTCAGCTTCTGAAGGGATTTAGGGAGCGATCTGAGCGCGGAGAGTGCGTTGTTCTTGCTCCAAAGGGCACGGAGTCGGGAACTCTTGGTGTTGGCTCCTGGCAGCGTCCGCACCGGAGGCAGAGCTCACCCTCTGCGCCCTCCCTCCTCCCCAGGCCAACCAGGCTCTCGTTTTTTTAAAAATTTGGAGTCTATTGGATGCACAACTTAAGAGAAAAAATGAGCTCTGTGCCCTTCTGTGAAGAGGCTTTGGGGAGGAGGAAGCGCTTTGCCTCCTGCTCACCCTCCCGCAGCCCCTTCTGGGGAAAACCCAATGTGGAGTTATTTGTCTTTATTTTTTTGTTGTTGCAGGCTGCTGTCCCCAGGCTGTGGCGGCTCTGGTGGCCTCGGGCTGGGACTGGTGGGTGTCCCTGGAGCCTGATGGGCAGCAGGTACCTGCTCTGTCCCTCACCTGTACAAACCCCAGGGTGCCCGGGATCTGTCCCGGCTCCGGTGGGACTCTGCAGCCCCCCGGGGTGCCGGGGCCGGGCCGGGGGTCCCACGGGGATGGCACAGCTGGGGGACCCCCAAGGGATGGGGACAGTGCCGTGAAAGCCGCGTTTGGCGTTTTCCTTTTTTTTTTTCCTTTCCTTTTATAATGACGATTATTTTTACTGTGACTTATCGACCTGCTTTAATGACACTCGCAGCTTGTTCTTGAACGCGTTTGGGGCTAGGAACAAGGTGCACAAAGAGTCACTTTTTGGCTGCTGTGGCTGTGCTCCTCTTTTCTTCCCTGCTTCGATTCCCTAATCCAGACAGCGCTTTGCTCAGGGGTTTTTCTTCCTTCTTTGTATTTCCTTTGGGAAAGGGGGAGCGGGGAGAGGATAACCCAACCTTTGGCCGTTTGTTTTGTTTTCTTCGATACTTGAAGCAGTTTTTTTGCATCGTGAATAACGAGGCTGCCCAGCCTGTGCCACTGCTCCTGACACAACAAATCAGTGATGGGGAGGGGGGTCCCGCCCCACGTCGGGTTTTGGCACAGCTTTTTTTTGGGGGGGGGAACTGTGGCGCCCCAGGCCAGGTTTTGGGGGCTGGTGCAGGTGCGGAGGTGTGGGATGCTTCGGAGAAGTGGGAATGGGCACGGCTCTATTTGCACTTTACCCACGTCACTAAAAAAACACGGGGGCAGCCTGGGGGGGCTTTGTCCCCCGACATCCCTGGGGGCACGGAGCAATTCCTTGGCCCTGGGGTGTCCCCGTGCCCCCGGGGGCAGCTGCTGGAGGGCAGCTCAGCCAGCTCGGTGAGGGGCTCAACTTTGGTCAAGAACCCTCCTGGATCCCCAAATCTTTGGGTTTTGCCAAAAGTTTGAGGCGAGCTGGGAGCGGCTCCGGGTGCCGGAGATCAAAAGTCGTCCCCTTGTGTGTGTGTCTTGTGTGCATATATATATAAATATAAATATAGAGAGAGAAAAAAAAAAAGATATTGCAGAGGATTCTCCCTCCTCCTTTTTTCTGGCACTTGCTGGGGGTGGGGAGCAGGCTGAGCCCCCTGGCCGGGGGCTGCACTTGGCTGGAGGGATTAATTCTGGACCAAACTTGTTCCCAGACAGCCGGCGGGGCCACCGGGGTGGGGCAGCAGCAAAGTACTTGAATGGCTTAGGACAGAGAGTCTGGAGAGAGTCAAGTTGCACAGTGAAAATATATATTTTTGTACCTAGCACAACTTCCTGTATATTTTGGGGGTTTTTTTCTTTCTTTTTATTTTCTTTCCTTTCCTTTTTTTTTTTTTTTTTTTTTCTTTTTTTCCTGATTTGGGTTTGTTTTGTTAATTATTATTATTATTATTATTGTTGTTAGGAAGGCAAACTTCTAAAATGTGAAGGGCGTTGGGTTTTTCCTTATCTGGTAGATGAGGGCAAGCATTTTGCACTAATGTTTCCTGTGTGTGGAGGATTAATGATATGTTTGAAAATGTTATATGGTAATGATTGTATTCTTCCGAGAAAAAAAAAAAAAAGCAACAAAAAAAGCAAAAAAAAAATAACCCCTTAAAACTGAATGTAAGGTGAGAACAGAGCAGTCCATCGATTGTATGCGGCTTTCCTGAGTGCCTTAGAATTTTTTGATCATTTTTTTTCCAAGGAAAACAGATTAAGAAGATCAGATCATAACCGACTCCTTCCTCCTCTTTGTTTACGACACTATTTTAAATTCTAGAATTTTGGGGCTGCTTTATAATGTGAATAGGAAACTGCATTCATCTAGGTCTGACAGTGTAAAATCAGAGCATCAGTATTTATGGTATGTCTGCACCTTTATTCTTATGCTTGACTATTAGCAATATTACCTGTATATTCTATATCTGAAGTTATACCAAGCACCTTTAATGAGCGCAGAGTGTAAAAGCACCCGAGATCCCCCCGCAGCTGCCACAGCGTAGGACCAGCTCCTCTCCTCCTCGTTAGCGCTAATTAAACACGGCTTTGAGGGGCTGCATGACCCTCTGCCCCCCACCCCGGTGTCCCCCGGGCCGGTGACACGGTGACATTCCCGACCTTTCCCGGCGCTGCGGAGCCGCTCCTGGGGGGAAATCCTCGGAGCTGCGATTTCCCTCTGGGAACTGCCCGGAGGATGCGCGGTGGGAACCGAGGTCACCCCAAAACTGGACCTGCCCCCCCCTTCTCCCTCCCCGGGGTTTTGGGGGAGCAGAGACGTCCCCTCTCCGTGGTGTCACCTGTCCCCATCCCTCATCCCCACGGCGTCGTGCTCGGATCCCTCGTTTTTCTGGGAATGGCTCGCTGCGAGCGGAGAAGGACCCATGGGGAGCTGGGGTGAGCCCCGGAGTGTCCCCAAAGTGTCCCCAAAGTGTCCCCAAAGTGTCCCCAGAGTGTCCCCAGAGTGTCCCCAAAGTGCCCCCCATGGCCAGTCCGCAGCCATCCCGGGATTCAACTGCTGTTCCAAGTGTTCCTGCTCTCCAAACCGTGCTGGGAGCAAAGCGAGGGGGCGAGTGGGACTCGCTCGCATCGGAGAATCCCCCCCCTCCACTCCTCCTTGAGTTTCTTCCACTGTTAAAAAAAAAAAAAAAGCGTTTTGCACACACGTAAAAAAATTTTAAAAAAATAATAATAAAAAAAAATGGTGATTTTTACGTCAAGGTTTAAAAAAAAGAAAAAAAAATAATAAAAGCCAAAACTTGCAATACTATTTTTAGCAGACAAGAATAAAGAAAAAAAATTAAATAATGAAATCGTTAATAAATAATAAAAAAACAACTGAGTATAAATGTATAAATATTTTTGACTTGAACATTTGGATGGCACTTGATTCAAATAGAACATTAATCCTTTGGACAGAATGTTTGGGGAAAAAAAAAAGGACTTAAAGTACAAGGTTGTTTTTAAAGCGTCTTCATAGGGTATTAAGTAGTACTGTAATTCATGACTGTTAAAAATACTTTCTGTGCTGTAAGGAAATNTTCTGTGCTGTAAGGAAATCTCACAGTGCAACTGAATTATGTTCCTCAACTGTCTCAGCCACGAACGATGCTAGCTTCTTCTTTTTTTTTTTTAATTTTATTTTATTTTATTTTTTATCGTGCGTTATTCACTAGTATTTATGTGCTCTTACTCTGTATAGTTCAGACTGTTATTTTGTAGCTATGGCTGACACCATATATCAGTAACTAAAAAAAAAAAAGAGAGGAAAAAGATGAAGACCTCCCCCCCCAGCCCCGCCCGAGCTGGAACTCTGCTCATAGCTGTTTTCATATGATGAAAAA
>WBMY01011345.1:82762-98218 GCA_013397315.1 Donacobius atricapilla
ATGAAAAAAAAAAAAAATCCATTTAGAAAAAAAAAACAACACAAACAAAAAAAACCAACCCAATGTGATCATTAATTGTAAAACGCTTTGTAAAATTCACATTTACAAAATAATAAAGTAAATTACAATTAAAAGGTTTCCTTTGCTCTGTTTTCTATCTTTCTGGGTGGTGGGTAGTGTCAAGCAGGGGCTTGTTCAGAGATGCTGAAGGGGCTCTGATGGCTCAGGCTCCACTTCAAGGTATGAAACAACCTCCAGATTTGGCCAACTGAAGGGTTTTGCCCAAATATTGGGAGTTCGGAGTTCCCTGCACTGCTCTGGGCTCTCCCCTCACCTCACCTGATGTGGTTTGTTTTCCTTTTGGCTTTTTTTACCTGGACACATCGCACACTCCCTCCCTCCCTCTATCCACATTAAAAAAATAATAATAATATTTGTTGTTATTATTACAATTATTTAAAACTGAATTTGCAGCGCTCCCAAATCAGCCAGAGAGGGGCTGAGACCGGAGGACTCCTGGCTCTGCCGGGGATGGGGCTGGCGTGGGGGCGTTGTTGTCTTCACGATGAGGAGGGGGAAAAGGTTTCAAAGCCGGAGCGGGGTCCCACGAGGGCTGTCAGGGTGGTAATTCTCCTCTCTGTAATTCCTGCCTTTTTTTTTTTTTTTTTTGCCCCCCCCCAACCCAATTGGCCATAAAATTGCTGAGAAGCTGCAATTTCCTCAGCTTTAGCAAAATAGAAGTGCCCAAAACCACTTGCATTTGGGGTTTCATTTAATCTCATCTCGCTGAAAAGGAGAAACACACAAACTTGGGTGCTTCGCATTCCGCCACGTTATATAAACCATTTCAAACTGATTTATTCTAAATGAGTTGTTATAATCAGAGTTTTCCTTATGAGCGGCTTTCTTGCAAACGTCAGTGTTTCAGGGGGGAAAAAAAAAAAATAAAAACCACAACCAACCCCAACCCCATCCAATATTTCAAACTGATTACTTCTAAACACCAGCGCTAAAATTAGGTCTTTGGTGTGCGGTATTGTCAGAGTGGGTGTATTATGATCTGCAGAGAGTATAAAAAGATAAATGAGTTATTTAACCAAGTAAACGACGTTGCTGTAGAAATCTGCTGAGGGAAAATGCGCAGGGGGGGGTTGGCTCACGCCGGCTGGGCCCCGGGATTGCGGCAGCGAGCGTGGTTGGGGATGAGAAGGGGTTTTTTCTTTGCATTAATCGTTATTGTTTTTATTGCTATTGTTATAAAATTGGTGGTTTCCCCCCTGCCTGGGGTGGGGCCGTGATTTTGGCAGTGCCAAAATGAGAGGGAGGCGGCTGAGAGAGGCGATGGGGCACCCGTGGGTCACTCCTCCCCAGGGCATCATTGCAGACTGGTTATTGGGGTATTCTTAGGGCTTAACCCGTCCTAAATGTCCTTGGGACCTGCTCCAGAGGGAGAGATGTAGGAGCACTGCACCTGCTCGAACTCTCTGAATCTGGCTCTTCATTCCCACCCACAGAGCTGGGTGTTGCGGGGACAGGTTGTTCCCACTGTGGGCCTCTGGGGACAAAACTGGAGGGATACTGGGATCAGGGATCAGCAGCCCAGGGGCAGAAAACCCTGGGCATTGCAGGGGTTGGGCACTACAGAAGGTGTTGGCCACTGCAGGTGTTGCTGGCCATTGCAGAAGGTGTTGGCCACTGCAGTGCTGGCCATTGCAGAAGGTGTTGGCCATTGCAGGTGTTGCTGGCCATTGCAGAAGGTGCTGACCACTGCCGTGCTGGCCATTGCAGAAGGTGTTGGCCATTGCAGGTGTTGGTCATTTCGTATGTTGGACACTGCAGGCATTGGCCATGGCACGTGTTGGTCATTTCAGCCGGCGTTGACCATTGCAGAAGTGGTTGACCATTGCTGAAGGTGTTGGTCATTGCAGACATTGGCCATTCAGGGGTTGGTCATTGTGGACATTGGCCACTGCAGGTGGCTTTGGCCATTGCAGACACCGGTCACTGCAGACATTGGTCACTGCAGACATTGGCCAGTGTAGGAGGTGGCCACTGAAGGAGCTGGCCACTGCAGGTGGCTTTGGCCACTGCAGACATTGGCCATTGCAGGTTGTTTTGGTCATTTCAGGTGGCTTTGGCCATTGCAGACACTGGTCACTGCAGACAGACATTGGTCACTGCAGACACCGGTCACTGCAGACACCGGTCACTGCAGACACCGGTCACTGCAGACATTGGCCAGTGTAGGAGCCGGCCATTGAAGGAATTGCCCATTGCAGGTGGCTTTAGCCACTGCAGGTGGCTTTGGCCGTTGCAGACGCTGGTCATTGCAGACAGTGGTCATTCCAGACATTGGTCACTGCAGACACTGGTCACTGCAGGCCCTGGCCATGGCAGACACTGGTCACTGCAGACACTGGTCACTGCAGGCCCTGGCCATGGCAGACACTGGTCACTGCAGGCCCTGGCCATGGCAGACACTGGTCACTGCAGACACTGGTCACTGCAGGCCCTGGCCATGGCAGACACTGGTCACTGCAGGCCCCGGCCATGGCAGACACTGGTCACTGCAGATATTGGTCACTGCAGGCCCTGGCCATTGCAGACACTGGCCATTGCAGACATTGGCCATTGCAGACACTGGCCATGGCAGGAGTTGGCCATTGCAGGTGGCTTTGGCCATTGCTGACCCTGGTCACTGCAGGCCCTGGCCATGGCAGACACTGGTCACTGCAGACACTGGTCACTGCAGGCCCTGGCCATGGCAGACACTGGTCACTGCCGTCCTGGGCCGCTGCAGGAGATGCTGCTCCCTGCCCCTGCAGCCGGGGATGCCGGCGAAGGGAACACGAGCCGAGCCCCCACGTAGGGCCGGCTCCATCCCACTCATCCCCCTTTCCCAAGGCTGCTGCCCCGCAGGGTGTGAGCCTGGGGGTGCTGGGGTGCCACCACCCCCCTCCGGCCCCGTTCATGCGAGGGAAGTGGGAGATGGATGTCAGGCAGGCCCTGGAGCCGCTGCCATAAATCACGGCTGCTCTTATTTATATGCATCTTTTGCACCGAGGCGTTTTATAATCGACTGTGGAGCGGCACTCCAGCGCCAGCCACGGCTCAGATGGATCGTGCAGGACACAAAATACAAATAAAGGGTGAGGAGTAGGAACTGCATCATTCCTGCCGTGCCCGCCACGCTCCGGGGCTGCTCCGGAGGATTCACGGTGCTGCCAGCACATCCATCAGCTCCGGGCAGGGCTGCAGGGGGAACTTCGGGGTGTTATTGTAGGGTAGCTTAAGGGTAATAATGATAGGAATGGTAATTCCGTGGTGAAGGGATGGCAGGGATGGGTTGGAGGGACGGCCACGTCCTTGGGGTGGTGACAGAAGTGGCGCGGTGACAATTCACGCACTCAGACAGGAATTCTGCCACCGGCATGGGGTAATGAGGGGATGCTCAGGAGAGCCAGGAACTTGATTTTTGGCTGTCTGTGCTGGGGCTGGGATGAGGCAGGGTTGGGGTTTTGGTACCCAAATCCCTCGTGGTGGATCTGGTCCTTGCCAGGTTTGGGCAGAGCCCCGTGGGACCAAACCTCATCCCTCTGGGGCTCTGGGAGAGGAATTAGATCAGTCCAATTCAGTGACAGGACAAAAAGGAGGGGAAAAAAAAGGCAGGAATGCCAAGGCACAAACCAAGGCAGCTAAATCCAGGAGGGCAGTGTAATCTCACTCACCGGGCCTCACCAGAAGTTGCAATACATAAATTATTGCACCTAAAAGCATCTCTAATTTCACTTGTGAGTGATTCACCAGGACGCACCAGGCTGCCCTCTGCATCTCCCCATTTGATTAGACATTTGTACCAAGGCAGAGCTCACGCTTAAAATAACATTACTGGAATGGAGACGGACAAGAGAATTCATCTGAATGGAAATCAATTTGATTAGAAAAGTAAATTATCCGCAGTCTGTGAGCGGCACATTGTGGCTCAGAATAATAATAATAATAATAATAATAATAATAATAATAGTAATAATAATAATAAATCAGTGGCAACAAATTAATCTTAAATGTTTTTACAGACCTGGCAGTGACTGAGCTGTGATCACTTCCCACATGGAAACAGGGCTGGATCCCCCACTCCTCGTGCTGGGACACTGCCAGGCAGAGCTGTCCAACATCCCCCAAGGATCCCTGTGCCACCAGGAACCTCGGGAGGGGACGAGCCCATTCCTGTGCCCCAAACTGACAGTGCGGGCATGGGGCTGCAGGAACTGGGCATGGCTGGGCACAGCCAAAGGGCTGCAAATGGGTTTATGTGGCTGGAGGTGCCCTCAAGGAAGGTGATTTAATTTACCCAGGGGTGATGCTGGTCGGGACAAACCCCTGGAACCAGCCTGGGGGGTCTCTGCTCCCATTTGGGCGACACTGGGATCCTGGGACGCTGTCCTGGCGGGGGGAGGACAGCAGCGACCCTCCCTTCGTGTCCACCCTCCTCTGCCAAGTGTCACCACCGAGGTGCCAAAGAGCCCAGGAGGCCAAGGGTGCCCGGCAGGAGCCAGGGCAGCACCCCTGGGTGCTCCCTCCAGGTCCCTCCCCCGTGCCAGCTGCACTGCAAGGAGCTGCACACTTTGCTGAGCCGTGGCACCTTCTAAATAATCAATTGGTATTTAATTCCCATGTGATAACTGTCTTATTAAATCTGAATTTAATGTGTATTTGGGAAACCCTAATTTAAAGTGTTACTGCATGCACCATCTGGTGTGCTCTCTAAATACAAATGCAATAACATAATTCAGAATTACATCATAAAAGTAAGTTATAAGAGATTAAAATGCACAACTCTGTTCTTCAGTCAAGGCAGCTTTTATGCTTTTGCTCCTGACTTAGACACAAATCACGGCCAAAACATCCCTACCCTGATTAAGTGATTTTTCCGCTAGGATTTTGGGTTTGATGGGGAGCAGGAGTGCACAGAAGGGAGGCCGGGAGATCAGGAACACTGGAGATGTGGAAATGTAGCTCAGAGAAGCTGTGGCTGCCCCTGGAAGTGTCCAAGGCCAGGCTGGACAGGGGTTTTGGTGCAATCTGGGACAGTGGAAGGTGTCCCTGCCATGGCAGGGGTGGCACTGGACGAGTTTTGAGGTCCCTTCCCATCCAAATCATTCTGGGTTTCCATGAAATCCTCTGCTCCCTGATGCCAGGGAGGGTCAGGGCTGGGCACAGGGAGACTCAGCAACCCACTGGGCTGCCTTTTGTGGAAAAATCAGCCAAATATAGCCCAGAGTTGGGTGCATCAATGATCTTTTGCAGTGGCAGTAAATCTAGTATCTTCGCAAAACTCCCTATTTTCTCTCTACGTTGAATGAAACATGAGATCCCTTAATAGAGAGGGAAATTAAAATCTAGTTTTATTGCAGTTCCTGTAACTGGTATCTAAGCTATTAATAATCAATCCATTCTTGCTTAAAAGCCAACATTTATCACCCCAGCTGAGCTGACAGGCACTGGGGGGAAAGTACAATTGACTGCAATTACACTTTGAAAAATGTTATCTGTGCCACTGACCACTGGGGATAAATGATGAGATTCCAGTTGTCTCTTCCCTCTTCAGGTTCATCTCCCCCCAGCTTTTATTATTGGGTGGTTTTGCTTCTCCTTGAGCCTCCGGGATGCCTTGAGGAAGGATCTCAGGGGAGGGATCTGTGCTGTCCCAAATTCAGGAGGATCCTCCTCGCGGTGTCCTGGTGAGTGCAGAGGGACCCCAAACCCTTCCAGATCCAGCAGTGGGGGCAAGAGCGACTCTAAATCTCTTTTAACAACCCCACACACAAAAGTTTATTGGTTTTATTCCTGCCCTTTCTAAAGGGGAGGAAGAGGCTGGTGCAGGAATTGATTTCCTGGAGTTCCTGGTATTAATGAAGCCGCTGACCGCAGATCTCCTGCAGCAATAGCCCGCTCCCCGCCATAATTCTCCAGACTCCAAACTTTTCAAATGAGTTTTTGCAATTTAAAATTAATAATTGTTCTGTCTAGAACAAGGATAATTAAATGCCTGTTCATCCTCATTATTGTCAGCCCTGTGATTTGTTGTTTTCTCCGTAATAAAATTAACCGGTTTAACTAATGGGTGCCAAAACTTGATAATTAAAGCTGAGCAAATAATTTGCAACAAACAACTTACCCAGTGGGTTTGGCGGGATCCGTGGTGGGTTTGTGGCTGATGGTGAAGGGCTGGGAGCCACTGGTGATGCCCAAACCCGCACAGGGCACCCTGGGGAACCTCCTTTTCCTTACAATGGTCATTTTTTAACACAAATTCCTTGAGGTTTTTTTTTTCTTTCTAAGGAAAGAGGTTCCCTCCACGGGCTTTTGCTCACACCTGGAGCATGAGGCAGCTGCTCTCACCTGTGGATGAAATCCCAGAGGGAAGAGAAGCTGCTCGCAGGTAAATCCCAGTGAGGATGTGGAGGTGGCCAAAAAACAGCAATTCCTGGGGAGAAGAGGAATTAAAATAATGAGCCAACAAAAGGAGTTTGGTCAGACACAATCTCCTAACAAGAATGGACTTCGAAATGATGGTTATTAGCCAGGTTTCATTCTGGCAGCAGTTAAAGAAGCTTTCGAAGGTACCACAATTAATTTGTAAGTTTATATTACACATTATAACGTGAGGGGCCATTAACGAGGCGGTGGCATTAAATTTAATGTACTTGGTGAGCGGGACAGTTTGTCTCTCCCTCCTGGGCACATTCCCGGGATGTCTGGGGCCTGGCACTGCCGGATTTCTCCGCGGGAGCTGCTGGAGAAGCTGGGGAGGACCTGGCAGCACCGGGGGTTGTCACGGCGGTGCCACACGGGGGACACTGGGGGACACGGAGCTTCGCCCCCAGCTCCGTGGCACAGCCAGCAAGGTTGGGAGGAACACGAGCAGAATACGGAGTGTCTCATACCTATAACTTTAAATTAAAAAAGCAATGTGCTGTTTATTGGCGCTGCCGAGTGTCTCCAGAGCGGGAGGCTCATAAAGATCATATTACAGTACAAGCCATTATGCAAAGAGTTTACTATATATACATTTCTAAATGCCTCAGCAAACAGCAGCCTCCTTACGAGCAGAGCAGGATAACTGGTTCGTTTGGGGTAACAAATGATCCTTGATTTGATTTTAAATGCAATGACAGCAAAATTTATTTCTTATTTAATCACTTGCCAGAGCTGTTGAGGACGGGATGGTATTAAACTGCACAATGCAGCATATGACTACTGAATCAGTTGAAATAGGCATAAGAATATATTATGTTTATAGGATAGAAAAAGATTGTACAGCAATGCATATAACTAGAATGGGTATTTTTGTCATTTATACAGTAGCTTATATCATTATTCCTTCCCGCTTCCAATTTTTCAGTAATAAAAATACAGGGGATGTGATTCTCTTTGCATAAACCAACTTGATTCTTTATTAAATATTTTTATTAATCTGAAGTACTACAAAGCATTTGAGCAGATAAATCAGGCTCCGAATAGTCATTTCCTCTCTGCTATGGCTCTATAAAGTGGATTCATTTATGAGCGTGCACTACCCGAAAAGAAGGTTTCCATATTCATTAACATGCTCCCTCATGGCTCTGGGGTTTTTTATCCCACTGGACCGTGCGGAAGGGTCTCCAAAAGGAGCAGGTCTTGGAAATCTGCTCGGTGATGCCTGCCTGGTTTTGTGTCCGATTTAATGAGGAATCACCACTTGGGTACCTCGGGATGCTCGGGGTCTCCCTGGCTCTGGCTCCCCTCACACCCAGTTCGGGGACATCAGCAGCTCTGGGGGGATTCGGGGATGGATCCAGCCCCAGAACTGTCCCTCATCACCCCATGGGATGTGGGGACCCCATTAAGCAGCAGAGGGGGGATCGCTGGGAGGACGCCCAACACCCCGGGACTCCACTGGAGGCTTTCTGACCCCCCTGACCTCTCGCTGCCGCTCCTCTCCCATGACCCCACGCCCTCTCCCCCCAGACCCCGCAGCATTTCGGGTGCCCCCCGGCCCTTTTGGCCGAGCCCCTCGGTGCCCAGGCTGCTCCCAGCCGTGCCGGGGGATGCTCCCGGTGGCAGCGGCTGCGGGGGCAGCCCGGAGCCGGCGCCTTCAGCCTCCGCCAGCTGACGAGGCACTGACTCACAGAGGAATTAAACCTATTTAAAACCCAGCCAGGTGTGCAAACAAGTTTATCCTCTCGCAGCAGCTCGCCAGGGGCTCCGCAAAGGTTGCGGCAGCCGCGTGGATGTTCGGGGCTCCTTGGCAGAGGTGACATTTAGCGCAGCCCCGGAGCTGCTGCCTTCAGCCAGGCGAGCCCAGGGCGGCGATTCCCTTCCCTGTGCCGGGATCAGCCTCATCCTGCCCTTCTCCCCTCCCGGCTGCTGCACCCCGGGGTTTTGGCTGGGATTGCGGGTTTTCCCGCAGCAGCTGCCTAACATTTGTTCGCTGTTTGGGAACAGGAGTTACGGCGCTCCGCAAACAAGCAGGGGCCCTCCGGAGCTGCTGCTGGCTCAGCCCCACAGCCTGGCATCCCAAAATATTCCTGCTGCTCCAGGTGCCATCCTCAGGGGGGTTTAGCCGTGCATCTGCCGCTTGTGCCTGCCCTGGTGCATTCCTGTATCCCGGCAGCGCTGCGGATGCCCGGCGGGTCCGGCGCTGGGGAAGGAGCCCACCGGCACCACCGGGACATGGATTTGCCTTCCCTCCCTCCCCTATCCCGCTGACCCCGCCGGAACGAGCTGGAGCAGGGGTTTGTCCCCGCAGGAATGGCTGATTTCCCGCCTCGAGTCAATCCAGGGCTGTTTCAGCTCTCCGTGTGCCCCGCGGTGTTTTCCTCGCAGGGAGCTGCTGGGGCTGCCCATAAATCCGCCCTCAGCAGCGACCGCGCCACAGATGTCCCAGGACATGAATTTTTTCTCCGGTTTTCGTGCCGGTGTAAAGCTGAATTATGGTCGTTGTCAGCATTAGCAAAACCCGCCATCCCCATAAAGCACAGCGGCGGGGCTGGGGGCCGGCAGAGATGGAGGACAGGTGGGGCAGCTCCTGTTTTCTGGGAATTCCAGGGGTTTTTTGTGGAGCTGGGACTGCTGCTGGTGATTTTGCCGTGGCCGAGGCCACCAGCACGGTGGCAGGGGTGGCAGTGCAGGCACCTCTGCACGCTCAGGGCCCGCCGAGAGGAAGGTGGAGCTGTGCTGGGGCTCAGCGCATCCCCAAAACGCCTGGCACTGCCCAGGTTTGCCATGGGATGCACCAGAAGTTGGCACCTGAGGGGACGAAGAGCGCCAGCCCTGCCCAGGACACGCTGACACCGCTCAGCGCCTACACCCGGAGGAGCAGAAAAGTTTCACCCCTTCGCCAAAACAACTTTCAAGAAGGAAAGGAGCAGCCAGCAGCTGTAATTGAGATGGATGAAAGGGCGGCTGCCTCCCCCAAAGCGTTCCAGGCACCAGACTTGAGAGGAATATGAAGTGCTGCCGCTCTCCAAAGATCGGCCGCGCTGCCGCTGAATTATTAATGAGCGGGAATGATTTCATATTTAATCTAAAGACTATTAATTACACTGCAGAAGAGCAACACGCCATCCTGAGAGCCCCTCTCGCCAAGTGAATAATTTAGTGGTGCCCCATATTTTACCTCAATGTCAGGGCGGGCGGGGAGACCCCTCCTGCCTGAGCAGACAGAGGTGGCCCGAGGGGTGGTGTTGAGGGCCCACCCCAACCTGTGAGCCCCCCCGGCCTGGGCAGAGAGGGATTATTTGGGGTCCCTTGGGGCTGGGGGCGCTTCTGTCCCTCCGCCCCAGCCTCACTCGGAGCCCAGCAGCAGCCCCAGCTGTGGGAACACTGAAGACAGATGTTTATTTGTCCGGGATTATTTGCTGATCACTGTTACAGCGATCCAAGATGATCATTAAAAAGTGAAATGGGCTGTTTAATAATGATGCTGGGAGCACGCAGTGTGCCTCGCATTACGAGGGTGTTTAAGCATGAGCCCAATTAAGTCCCTCGCATCCCTACAGAATTACCCCAGTTGTGCAAACTATTAGGCAAACTCCAGGCTCCTCGTACTCACAGGCAATCCTGGAGCCTGGCACTCTGCTAGAGACCCATTTCTGTCCTGAAGCTAAATTAAAATCCTATTGTGCCGGTGCTGCTAATATTTCCTGCTCTTGTTTCCAACAATTAAACGGTGACATTCTGCCAAAACATACAAGGAAACGAGAAAATGCTCTTGATCAGCTGGAAAGAGAAGGCAAACCCTCCTCCAGCTGCCTCCTGCCACCCAGGTGCCACGGTGACAGGGTGACAGCCGCAGGTTGAGCAGCACCTGATGGATGAGGCAGTGGCTGGTGGAGGTGGGGATTCTTCGTTCTCTGAGGGAAGTGGGGCTCTGGGACTTCGGGTACGAAGCTGAAAGGTTTTTCTTCTCCGTTCAGGGGAGCAAACTGGGGACTGGATCCATGCAGAAGGAGAAGGCTGATGTGCTGGGTTCGTGTGGCCAGGGTTTGGGGCTGGAGCGTCACGAGGGTGGCGGTGATGGAGCAGCTCTGGTGGCGCCTGGAGCCCAGCTGGGGTCACCCCACCACAGCTGCTGCTGAGGAAGGACTTGAGGGACAATCCCCAGCCCTGCTGTGTGCCCAGCACCACCTGACCCTGCCACCCTTCCCACACAGGTACTGGGCATCCTTTTAAATATTCTCCTGAATTCCAATCCTCTTTCCCCCTCCCCCGATCTGCTCCCCCCGGCGCTCCTTGGGGAGGGCACAGCTGGTTCCCTGCCCCACCCCATCTGCAAACCCCCAGAGTGACCCCACAGTGCCCCCAGAGCGATGCTCCCCTGTGTGGGGTGGGCTGTGGAAAGAGCTGGTGGGGCCCCGAGGGCGTTGGGGACTCCACAGTGGGACAAGGAGGGACTGGCATCTGCAGAGCTGTGGTGAGATCAGGTTAACTGGTGGAGGAGAAAGAGGAGGGGGTGAGGGGAAAAGCTGTTTAAGAAAGAAATGACTGTTTGGTCATGGCTTACAAGTTGGTACTTAGAAATTCCATGAATTTTAAAATAAAGACATCGTGAGATCTGAACTTTCTTTTGAACACTCACAAACTGCAGCGCCTAATACCTTCCCTGGCCATTAAGGAGCTGTGCTGGGAAGCAGAGAGAACTAAGTACTACACTGATAGAGCAGTTAAACACCGTAATGGAATTGTGTTTGGAGAGGCTGCAAAGCCAGGTAGAGAGCCCATACATAAACAAGGCCATTACCAGCCAGGGTAAGTGGTGATAGAATTTCATGAATATCCCCACAAAAAGCTTTGTATATTTATAACAACCTGCAGAGTCGTTTTGAACACAGTCAGGGGCCTTTCAGAGTGGCTCTGGAGTTGAATTGTACGATGGATCTGTGTCCCTGCGTGGGGATATCGGCTCCAGGCAAAGCTGGGTGGGCAGAGGGACCCCTGACCCTGGCTGGGCACCCTCCTGGGGTGCTATGGGTCTTGAAGCAGTGCTGGCAATTCGGTGGTTACTGCCCCAAAAATCCTCCAGTTTCCAGCTTTAAAAACCCTTTTCAGCAAGGTTTTTAAGATGATTTTCTGTTTGCAGGGCAGGGGAAGCAGAAGGACGCTGCTTCCCAGCTGGGATGGAAAAGGGAGCAGGAGGAGCGGCTGCTCCTCTGCTGGCCGATGGAGAAGTCACCAAAGGATGAGAGACAGAAGTTTCCACATCTCAGGAAAAGGAGAAATAAACCTGGGAGCCGTCAGACCCGAAAGATCAGGACGGGGCTCTGCCAGAGCTGCACAGAGAAGATTCAGAGCCCAGCAAGGAGCAGAGGCACAGCTGAGACCCCAAACTGGGGCTGCGGGGCACAGACTGGTCCTGCTGCTCCCCAGGGCTGCTTTGCTATGACCCTACACCAATCCCACAGCATTCCTGGGACAGCCTGTCCAACACAAGCGGAACACGTGCGTGCTGCCAGAGCCCCAAAACCTCTCCACAAGAAACCCACATTCCACCTCAGCAGCTGGAGAGCAGCAAAGCAAACTCGTGAGCGAGCTTATCGCTTTAATTTAAATAAACAGGTGCTTTAAACTTAGGAAAACTTTGCTCTGCAACTCTTGCAAAACCTGAACCCAAGTGATAGGCACAGCTCGGGCACGAGCCGTAATAAAATGCTAATTGCAATTCATAAATTACATCGGGATGCCTGGGAATGTTGAAGCTCCTGGATGAAGTGTAGCATTCAATTTATCCTGTGCATGCTGCCGACAGTGCTGCCAGCCTCCTTCTTGTCCCCCTGTGTTGTTTTGTCATCTCTGCACTATCACCAATTCATCACAAAGGCAACTGAACTCGCCGATGTCCACCCACCGGGTGACTTTGTCTTCGCTACTCTATGACTTCTAAATTAAATTGTCAAAACACATTACTGAGAAAAATATCGTGAAGGGGAAGTTCTTTACCCTTTTCTCCCAGCTGAAGAGAGAACGGGTTTGATTTGGAGAAAACATGTCTGCTTCATTATCCCTCCCGTAATCATATTTCTTCCCTCGGCAGCAGCAGGAAAAGAGTCAAAGCACAAGTCTTGGATGACATGATGGAGCATCCCACAGGAGTTGTCTCGATAAATTCTGAGATTGCCCAGCAAAAGCTGTGGGGGGGTGTGTAATTTTCCCTCTCTTTTATTCCTCCCACTCTCAGACAATTTAAAAGAGATTACGGGGTTTGCTGGTGTGGATTCCCCCGAGCTGGATGTTCCCACTCTGCCAGCACTGGTTGGTTTGGAATCAGCTTCTTGGAGTCCTTGCAAGAGAAGAAATGAGCCCAGGAATGGGACTGGGGAGGGCACAGGTCCTGTTCCCACACCTCTGCTCCTTGAATCCCAGGATGGGTTGGGAGGGACCTTAAAACTCATCCCGTCCCACCCCTACCATGGCAGGGACAGCTCCTACCACCCCAGGGTGCTCCAAGCCCCGTCCAGCCTGGCCTTGGACACTTCCAGGGATTGGGCAACTTGTGCCAGGGCCTCCCCAGTCCCTCTCACAGAGAAGGATTCCTTTCTCAAATCCCATCTAACCCTGCTCTCTGTCAGTCTGAAGCCATTCCCCCCTGTCCTGGCACTCCACCCCTGTGAAAAGTCTCTCTCTGTGTTCCTTGTCGGCTCCCTGGTATTTTGTTTCCTGCGGGAGCCAACACTAATACTGAGCTGCTCTCCAGCTATTTCCCTGCGCTACAGGGGGTGTTTGAGTGCCGTGGGCTCTGTCCCCTCTCCCCTGGCTCTGCTGTCCCCCCAAAACTGGAATAGGCCCTAGGCCAAGGTTGGGTAACAGGGAAGGATCCTGCTGCTGGATGCAGGAAAATAATTCCCCTGGGGATGTGAAACAAGAGGAGCCTTTCCTTTCCTCGAAGCCTTTCCTCCCCCTTTTCTCATTCCCACGTTGGTCTCTGGGCATAATGGATCAGCCATAAAAAGCAAGCAACACATTGTGCACTCATTCTTTTGGCTTTGGACAATATCAACATAATAGACACATATTGTTTATTTATTCTGCTGTAGAGCAAGGCAAGGAGGCAGTGCCCAATGTTTAGATGGGGTATTTTTAAATGCTCCCATTCCCTGGGCCCTTATGATGCATTAGCCATCAGTAGTCAAATTGCCTCGTATTTGCAATTTTATGGGTTCATTTTATCAAGCACACAGGAGCTGCATTCAAAGCACAGAAATAAAGTATTCCACTTCTGTTAGGCAAGCGCTGCTTCAAAGCAAGAGATGGCCGGAGAGCAGAAATCTCCTTCTTTCTTTCCCTGCCTCTTCTCCAGATTCATCTCCAGATATCGCTTCTCCTTTGCAGCAGCGACTGCTGAGAGGCCCTTTATGGCTGGGGGGGGTCCTGAAAAGCTCCCCACCACTGGATTTATCCTGCTGGGAAATCACTCCCTGCTCCCTGCCTGGTTTAAAACAACTCCCAGCAAAGCCATTCCTGGTTGTCCCCAACTCTGAGTGGCACATTCCCAAGCCAGTCTCAGACTTCAGCTCCCTCCGTGGAGCAGGGAGAAGTTGCAGGGAGAAAAACCACCGGGAATCAGCAGGAAAAGAGAAGTTTTCAGGGTGGATTTGGTGGCCGGGACAGATTGAGCATCACAGGGACTTGGGGTCACCCCACTGCCGCCCTCGGGACCTGCGCCGTCCCCTCCTGCCAGCCCAGGAGCTCCAGAGCCGCGTTTTGTTGAGGAAAACTCGTGTGATTATTCCCAAAGGTTGCTGATGCTGGAGGAGGGTTGGCAGAGCAGGAATTTGCTCCCTCTCGTGGGCTCTGGGGCTGAGCTCGGCACAGCAGAGAGGGATGGGGTTCCTTGGGATTAGAAATGTCCCGTTTGAGCTCTGGGAGGTTCTGGTCCATCACGGAGCAAGAGCAAAGACCCCCGGACACACGGCCCCGGGTTGGGGCTTCATGCGACAGCATTTGGCAGCCCCAGATTAACTCTGCTTTTTGATGGGATGGAGCTTTGGCTCTCCAAAGCTCTCAGCTCCTCCTCACACAACGCTTTATTGCCTTTGTTGTCTCCGAGCCTAATTCCATCAGGATTTATTTCTTACAGAGTCTTTCAGCTGCCGTTTAACCAACTCCGCGCCCCGTGTGCAGCACGGACATTGCAGGGCTCGCTCTCGTGGATGAATATACCACCGATTCCTCTCATTTTCAGAACAAGAACAGCCCCATTTCATGAATCCTGAAACCCCAGAGCTGCAGTGCCCTTTTTTCATTTCAAGACCCATTTAATGGTGTATTTAACGCTTAAAAAAAAAACCCACAGCGTATCAGGCTGCAGGAAAGAGTGGGAAAACAAGTCAGAGCGTATGTGGTGTGCAGAGAGAGCACGGCCAGCCCTTTTCAGTGGATCGTGCCGGGATTTTTGCTGCTATTGCCCAGCACAGACAGATCCTGGTGTTTCCTGTGGCTGCTCCGCAGAATTCCTCATCCAACACAACTGGGACAGATGTGACACAGCCGGGACAGATGTGTTTTAGGGGTGTCGGAGCCACCAGAAACCAACACTCTCAACCTCTGGAGCTGGAAAGCCGGAGAGCCACTTACTGGAGCGAATTTCCGGCTTTTAATTTTAATTAAAAGGTACCTTAAACTCGTGAAAACTTTGCTCGCTAATCCCCAACCCAAGCGATTGGCGCAGCTCGAGCACGAGCCGTTGGAAATAACACGGTTTGAATCACACACTGAAAGTTTTAATAGCAAAATATAAAGAGAAGTAAGTCCCGCTGGCCGGGAATTGAACCCCACGGGGAAGGACGGCGGCGGGCCGGGGAGCGGCGGCCCGCGGGCCCCCTCTAACGGCCCGCAGGGGAACGCCCGCTGGCCCCGGCCGCTCCATCGCGCCCCGCTCGGGGCAGCAGCATCGCCCCGGTGCCTCCCGGTGCCCCC
>WBMY01011347.1:0-48164 GCA_013397315.1 Donacobius atricapilla
GGTGCTGTGGGTGCTGTGGGTGCAGGCTGTGCCACAGCCCATCCCCAGGGCAAACAGCAGCAGCCGCCAGCTCACCTTGTGAAGGGAGAAGGTTCGGACGCAGAACGTGGCCAGTTCAATGGTGTCCAGCAAGATCACCTGGATCATTCCGTAGGTGTCTGAGCCGCGGCCTGGCCAGTACTGGTCACACTTTATCTGCAAGACAGGAGGGATGGCTCAGTGCTGGGACAAACCCTGCACTGGTGGGGACGCTCATTCCCAAACTGCCCCGTTACAGGTGGAGCTGGGCCAGGGGCAAAGGCAAGGGGAGGTGCAAGGAGTGTCTCGGCAGAGCATCAGGACAGGGACAGGCCCAGCAGAAAAAGCTCCTACTGACTAAGCATAGACTTTGATGCTACATCAATCCCACAGACAACAGACTGGAATGATCCTGAAGATTAGAGGGAATGTACTGGGGCTTGTTGAACAAGAGAACTGAATGTGGAACTTGCCACATGATTAACTCCAAGACAGACATGCAGTGAGATCCAGCAGCCTTTTCTCCTGGAGTTGCCAAGGAGGCTGCAGCTTCCCAGGGTGAATGGTTTGTTTTTTTAAAAGCAATGAATCACTGAACTTTCAGGGTGCTGGCAGAGCAGGCAGAAATCCCCCCCTGGCTGCACATCAAAGGGATTTGCTGCTCCCCCAACTCTCCCCTCCAATCCCCCCGGATTATGACTAACCAGTCATCCCTCCCGTGCATCTTACCCGTGATTTCTCCTCCAGCTTAGTCATCATGACAATGGTGGCAGAGCGCTGCTCCCACACCATCCTCCAGAAGTCCCCGAAGGTCTCGGGCAGGGGCCCCTGTGTGGCAATGTAGGCGTTCTGCTTCCGGTACCCGTCAATGTAGTTGGCATTGATGTAATCACTGCCCACAATTCCTGTGTCAAATCAGCAAAAATCAGGGAATTGCACAGGACTTCACACGGCTGGAAGCATGAGGAGATTTTTGCAGGGATGCTGTTAGAGAGAAGCCCCCTGCAGAAACACCAGAGCCTTCGTGGCTTGGGTCAGAATCACACAGGCTCTTGGCAAGGTTTTCCCAGCTCAAGCTCCTGCATTGCAGACAGACAGTAACTCCTTGAAAAAGATATTAAAGAGACTGAATATCAGGCCTTGAAGCTGTGGTGCTTTTCCTCATGTCATTAACAGGAGCAAAGTGCTCCAGGGCTCCTGGTGCATCGGTGTCCAGTAGGACAAACCCAAGTCCTTGTCCCAGCCCACCCCAAGCCCAGGCAGCAAATGCACCTGGTCAGTGACTGTGTGGTCCAGAGGCATTGAGCTACAGCTGGACACAGTAAAGAATAAAGCCAGGCTTGATTTGGCCAATGAAGGCTTTGAAATTACAGGCTTTGACTCGCTGTAAATTGCCCACTGTCATTTTTAAGAGTGTTTTTTTTTCCTGCCCGCATGAGTTACAGGCTGTTGAGCTCCAGCTGCTCGCCTGGGTCCCTGCTTGAGGGTTTGGGATGAGCAGGAGGCACTGCCAGAGTGAAGGGGTTGATTGGGACATGGCAGGAGGAAGCTGCTCTGGAGTTAAAAGGGGCCCTGGCAGGCGGTGCTGCCCAGGTTCAGCTCCAGAGCCGGCGCCTGGCACGGAGCAGCCGCACTCCGGGGCTGCTTTGGCTGCTCCCAGGCACAGCGAGCGCCTGGCAAGGCTGGCAGGATCTGCAAACCCGTGATTAGCTCGGTGCAGAGCCCTTCACTCCCGTCTGCCAGGGGTGGGGAGCAGCACCAGGGGGGAACTGGGCTGCAGCAATCGGGGCTGCTGCTGCTGGGGAGGGGCGAGCCCAGAGCAGCCTGCCCATCCTCAAGGGCACTCGGGAACTCCAGCTCCCGGAGAAATGGCTTTTGAGTAAATTTCTGGGGGGTTCCCACCCTTGCTCCTTCCCAGTCTGAAATTTCAGGAGGGAGAGAAGGTGGCTGCAATGGCAGGAGCAGGTTCAAGGCTGAGCTTCTGGAATTAATCTCCTCTCCAGCCCCCCGGGGTCCACTCCGTCATTTGAAATGGTGGCCATGAACCCCTGCAAGATTTTGCTGTGTGACAGGCCCGGCTTCAGAGAAGTCACAGAATTAAAGCCACTACGTCTTCCTGACCAAGCAGCCAGTAACAATCTCCAGCCTTGACAAATCCAGACTTAAAACAAAGGGAAAGCAACAAAACTAATTCCTCGAGCTCCTCTCATCTTCCAGCCTTGAGCATGAAATAGAGCTTGGTGGGAAGGAGCACACCAGCCAAGACACGTCAGAACCTCTCAGAGGCTTGAAAATTCATCCTTGGCCCATCATCCTTGCACTGCTGGTCCCTCACGGAGCCCTGGGCAGAGCTGGGACTGCTGCCTGCATCCAGCCCCAGACCCAAGGCCAGCCCAAGTGTCCTTCACTCCTGCACTTGTGCTCTTCTCCCTTCCCTCGAATGACAAAGCAACTTTTTAAAGCCTCTGCTTTTCTTGGCTCATACAATATTAATCTCGGAATTAAACCAAGGCAGAACACAGTCAGTTTCACAAGGAGAAACCTTTAAAACCCTCTAATAGCAGACCAGAGCAATCCAGATTTGTGCAGTTTTTCTGGCAAATCACCGTGCTCTGCTGCTGCCTCAGCTCTCCCCCTTCCCCATGCCCCTCGGAGCTACCGTGGCACACGGAGATTATTTTAGCAATTCCCTGGTCTCAAACGCTTCGGAATTAACCTCTCCATTCACCAGGCAGTTACCAGGACATCCCACATCCTCTCTGCTCTGCTGATCAGCTCTTGGCAACGCAAGACTGGCCTTGAACGCTTTATCCACCCGGCACAGCCACATCCTGAGCCCATGAAACTCCAATATTATCTCGGCAGCAGCAACCCAAGCAGGTGCCCTGTTCAACTCCATCTCAAGCCCCTCTTATCCTGGCATGCACTGGAGCAGCTCTGTCAAGAGCCACGAGTTGTGAAATTTAATGTAAATTTTCTGACTGCACCATTGCTCACATAAGCAGCTCAGGAAACAATTTATGACCTGCCAGGCTCGCACTAACCCCTTCTCATCCAGAGCCTTTTAGGGGCCGGGGCTGCAGCAGGGCCTGGGTATCAAGTGATCTTTGTGCCCGTGCAACTCAGAGGCCAGGTCTCTGCTGCTGCTGCCTCTCACATTTGTACAATCAGCCCTGGGCTTGCTTCCCGCTCCTCCCTGTGCAGCCCCCGCTCGGCGTTCCCAGCCACCCTGCTCCTGCTCCCTCTGAATTCAGCGTGGTCTGAATTCTTCCTGCTCGTCAGAGATGTACCAAACAGGCATCTCCAGGCAAAGGGAAGGCGCGTTCTTGATAAACCAGCCTTGATCTGAGGGATTGCAGCCCCAGAGGAATACGTCAGCCACCAGAATTTAGCAACTGCCTGTTTTACAGAGGTGTCTCCTGCTTGCCAACCCCCCGGGGAGATGTTAAGAGAACATGAGCAGAGATGAGGGCAGTGTGTGTGAGGTGCTCCCTGCAGGAGCCCCACCCCAGCCCTGCTGGGGGCGTGGGGCTGCCCCATACCTTCGATGGGCAGCAGGATGACCCGCGAGTGGTCGTAGGCGATCACGTTGGCGTAGCGGTTCTTGGGCTTGTTCACCTCCAGGTTGGAGTGCTCCCAGGTGAACTGCTGGCCAGGGTCGATGGACTGGAGGGATTGGGAAAGGAAATGGGCCGGTCAGTGAGGAGAAAAGCAGCAAAAGCAGCCCTGAGCACTTGTTCCCCGTGGCTGGGAGGTCTCGCTGAGGGGGCAGCGATCGCCGTCTGCATCCCGCCAGAGCCCAGCTTTGCGGTGGGAAAGGCCCAGCCCTGTGAACAGCCTCTGCCCCATCTCCCTTGGCCCCAAGTGGAATATCTGAGGTCATTCCCCCTCTGGACTCAGCACCGAAAATTTCCCAGTGCAAATGGGGAGGAAGGCCCACGGGAGCCTGGCAGGGACAAGAGTGCATCCCCCAGCCCAGAACAGGGGTAAGGACCCTGGCCTAGCACTCAATCAACATGGGATTTTTCCTAGAAGGGATGAAGGAATAAACAATGAAATGCACTGCAGAGAAAAATCCCCTCTGCCGGTCCTAGTGATTTATGCGCCAGGTTTGGTGGTCAGGGTTTTTTTTCCTCCTAAAAGTCCAGCTGTCCCAGATATGGAAATTAGGTTAATTACGTTTACCTCTAAATCCTCAGCCAGAGAATTAAATAAAACAAGGGCTTAATTCCTTCATCATTTTGCAGAGCCCTTGGGGTTTGCCTCAATTGGAGGCTTGGCAGGAACGTGCCCAGCTGTGATTGCTGCAGCTTGCTCTCCTCTGGCTGCCACCCTTTGGGGACACGGTCCCAGCTCCCGGCTCCATCCCCCTGAGCTGGCCCTGCCCGGCCCCGCTGCCCTCCCTGCCTGTGCCCGCCCCGGAGCTCCCCGGGCACAGCTGCTACAAAACCACCCACAGAAAGAGCCGCGGCACTCGGGCTGCGGAGAATTCCCAACTAATGGGTATTTATACTATTGTAATGTGTCTGTTTGCTCTCCATCCCTCTAATCACGCCTCGCCTTCACTTCATTAGCGATGTTTGTTCAGCGCTGGCTCTCCCTCTGGAGGAGGCTGCGCTGGCTCGGGGCCAGGGCGCTCGGGATGCGGCGTCGTGCAGAGCAGCCCCTGGAATGCGGCTGGAGCACAGAACGAGCCGCTGCTGCTGCTGCTGCCACCCCGGCAGAGCAAAACGCGCCCTCTGCCAGGCGAGACCCCCGCCCCGGGCGCGGAGCCGCCCCCGGAGGTACCCGGGGGGCAGCAGGGGTCCCTTTGTTTGGAAAACATCCCTGCGCTCCCTGCCTGCAAACAGAGCCCGCCGGTCTAGACTCGTTATTAGGCTAAAAATACCAGGGCATTTGATGTCTTCCAACAGCAGAACCGAGAGTGGAGAGAGGCTTTTTACAAGGGCATGGAATGACAGGAGAAGGGGCTTTAAACTGAAAGAGGCTTTAGATTGGATATTAGGAAGAAATTCCTGCCTGTGAGGGTGGGCAGGCCCTGGCACAGGGTGCCCAGAGCAGCTGTGGCTGCCCCTGGATCCCTGGCAGTGCCCAAGGCCAGGCTGGACAGGGCTGGGAGCAGCCTGGGGCAGGGGGAGGCGTCCCTGCCATGGCAGGGCTGGCATTGGGGGGATTTAAAGTGATTCCAACCCAGACCAGTCTGGGATCAGGTAACCGAGTTTCCCAGAATAGGGAAGATGTGCACAAACCCCTCAGACACGACAAGGAAGCACAAATCACCCCGTTTTCCCATCTTTCGCTCCGTGGCTGCTGATGGCATCAGCTGTGGAGGACTCTGCTCATCTCACTGAAGCTCAGCTGTATAAACTGGGTGTCACAGTCCTTCCCTCGGCCTCCTCTGTGTCCAGCAGCACCTTCCAGGCCTGAATCCCCTTCTCCGAGGGAGCGCAGCCTCTGCTGAGCCGACACGAGCAGCTCATGGACCAACCTCCTTCTTTTTATGAGCTAGAATTGCACCCAGCAAAGTGCTCGGCAAATACCTAATTTCTAATACATAAATAGCTTTTAAATTTCAGCTAACCAGATCTTTAACACAGAGCTGTTCATTTGGATGAAGGCCTGTCAGAATTCCCTAATTCCTGACTCTGAAAACCCATGCACAGCACTCACTCTGGCTCATACCTCATACTCTTGGGATAATTTCAGGTTATCATTAGCTTTGAGATGCTCTGTGTGTTCAGCCAGCTCGGAAACGGGGATGGGTGGGTGGCTGAGCATACCTAAAAGACAAGACAGCAGGAAAAGAATCTCAATTAATAATAACTAAAATTCACAACCGTTGAGCATTTTATAAGAAAGAGGGAACAAGAAAAGAAAATAAATTACAATGTAAGATCTGCAATGAAAGTAGGGAGGTTAGAAGAGAAGAGTTCAGGGCTCGAAATTGTGTCCTTGGAAGTAAAAAACAAAAATCAAGGAAATAAAAAAAATAACAGTAAAATGAGAGTGTTCCCGTGATGGCCCCGTTTTCAATGGAAATCAGAGCAAAACAAAAAAGGAAAATCCAAAGAGCAGATGCGTGTTAGCGATTCCAAAGTGGACTTGGAATGAGCAAACGCTGCCAGAGGAACCTACGCAGCAAATGGCACAGCACCCGCCGGGATCAGCAACCAGCTCCAACAGAAAGGGAGGCAAGGGCAGGATCCAGCCAACCATGGAGATGTGGGCAGGAGATGGGAATGTGCAGATGGGGGGAAGCAGGGGAGGCTTTTCAGGAACTGGACTTGATGATCTTTAAGGTCTTTTCCGACCTCAGGGATTCTCTGTTGTCTTTTGCACAACATCGGCTCTGGAAGTTCTCGGTCTGCTCATGGACACGGAGCTCTGACCTCCACCATTCCCAGAGCGCAGCCAGGCCTGCAGCACCCAGCGGGCTGCTGTTCCCACTCCTGGCTGGCGGGTGATGCTCCCTGTACAGCACTGCCCTCCCTCCCGGCGCCCTGGGTCGGGCTGGCCCGGCCCCGTGCAGGCTGTGCGGGGAATGTTGTCCCCTCTTGGCATGGACGGGCAGCAGACCCTCCTCAGGCAGGGGCACTGCAATAATTCGCTGCAGGGCCTGACGCCCCTGAGCTGGTTCAGCCGCTGCCCCTGCAGTCCCCCCCAGCACTTTGGTGTGCGGGTGTTGAGGCAGCCAGCGCTCCAGGGAACTCACTGGAGCCATACTGGGAGGCCCCACTGGGTCAGACTGGTCCAGCTGGGGCACACCTCAGCCACCACCGCGGTGAGCAGCCTCGGCTGACTCAGTTCTCAGCCTGGGATTTGCACATCCTGCTCTGAAAGAGGCAGCTGGAGCTCTGGGAAGAGCAGGGGCCCTGCCCTGCCCACAGTCCCTCAATGGCCAGGCTACAAACCCAGGAGGAAAAGCGCTCCGTGCTTGGCTCATCTGCATCGGATCATGTCTTTCCAAAGGCTTCCCATGCTGTCTGCCAGCCTCTCCAGAGGCCTGCAGAGCAGCATTCTGAGAAGCCCTGGGCAGTGCCCCCGATGAGAAGGACAGGAGTGGAGAAGAGATGGAAGCCAGGGAGAATTTCGAGCCCCGTGGGTGTTGGTGGGTGACAAAGCAGCGGCGTGGCAGCAGCATGGTCAGATACTCTGAAAACTCAGCACAGAGATGGCAAAGCAAGCATGACATCCTCAGTTTTACAGTGATTTGGGAGAGGTGCTGCTTCCCCCAGGCCTGGGTATGGGATGAGTCTGCCATACCTGGGTACGTTTCTCCTAAGCTCACCACACGTCTATTTTCAGCACAAGGAAATATGGCTGAAAATAGAAGAAGAGGGGAAATATACCAAAAAAGCTCACAAAAATAACCCTGAACTATCCTGGGGGCTGTGCTGGCTCCATTCCAGCCTGCTGGGATCAGGGCAGGAAACCTCTCGGCTCATGGAGGAGAAATTCCCATTTAGTCTCTTGTTGTCCTGTCCCACCACACCTGCAGGAGGATTATTTCTCCACCTGGATGGAGGGGGGCTGCCGCCCACCCCAGCACCAGATGCAGGCTGGGGTGTTGGGAGGAGCAGGCCCTCTCTCAGTGTGGGATGGGGAGGCCACCCTGGCCGAGATGCTCCAGATCAGACCAAACCAGTTTAACACCACCAACACTCCATGGACGTGGAGGTTAAAAGGAGAAAATAAACAACCTGAAACCCCAGTAACAACAAGCCAGAAAAACCCCAGATTCTTCTTGGCTCAGAAGTCATGGAGCAACGTGTGCAACAACCTGTGAGCCAGTGGGCTGCCTGGGAAAGGCCCACTGTGCCCGTCCGGAATGAGGAGTCACCTTCCCCTTGAAGAAATTTCACAAGTTTCCTTCGTAAAAGCTCCAGGAAAAACCCAGAGTGTGACCAGCAGCTCTGCCCTTTCCTGGGCGTCATGGGAACTCGCCTCCTTCTGCTGCTAAGGACAGAAACTCCTCGTGGGATCGATTTCGAGGGCTCTTTGGAATAAAAGAACCTCTGCAGCAATAAACACTCCCCTGGTCAAAATGCCAAGTGCATGGGCTTTCCAATAGGGTCGAGGAGTTTGCCATGAAATGAGGCAGGAGCGGCACTGCCTCGGCTCAGCTGCCAGCTGCTCTTCTCTCCTTTAATTCAGGAACTCATTTTGGGGTATGAAGGGCTGAGTTCAGCCAGGAAAATACCCACAACCCCTCTGTTACAAACTGTGATATATTCCATACCAAAGAGACCAATATTTGGGTTGAACTATTCAGGGAAATATCCTGGCCCTTGCATCTCCAAGCACAAGCAGCATCTGTGACTCTTCACATTTGTCAGCTGAAACCTCACATCCTTCCCTGCCCAGTATTAGAAAAAAAATCTAATCCCGAACCACCCAGCAAGGATCTCGGCTCCTAATGGGATGAAATCTTCTCGAGCCGGTCTCATCTAACATTTCAATCACTTGAATCTCTCTAATCTTATCACAAAAGACTTGATTCTCTGTGCACCAGCCAAGTCGTCAGAAATGTCACCCTAACATCTGCTCCGTGGGCCAGAGCCCATTTACCCTGCAAAACCACCGTGGCTGGAGGCACTGCTGTGAGATCCTGGGGGGGCCTCTGGTCTTTGTGCTCCTGGGAGAACTCGGTGCCAAGGAGCCACAGCTGGGCAATGGCCCCTTCCCCTTTTCTGAACGAAAAGGTGCCCGCGTGGCCCTTTCAGAGGGGCACCAGCAGCTCCAGTTTCTCTTTCCCTGCGTTGCAAACACCAAAGCACAACCCCCCCTGACACCAGCGCACGAGTACAGGGGACACCGAGGACACTGAGCCAAGCACCAGCGATGGGACATCGTCCACAGGGGGAAAGGCAGCCCTGGATCCTCCCGGGCCAGCGCGGACGCCGGGGGGGCCGGAGCCCCACGGCTCCCCGGCCTCGGAGCTGCCCCAGAGGCCCCTAAGGGAAACTGTAAAACTGGAAGCGCAGTTCAGACAAACAGATGGCACAGAAAAGGGATGAGATGGGCAAACACCGCAGGAACACGGAGAGTTCGGCAGAAAATCAAAAAATAGTAACAGGAACGGAACAAGAACTGGAAAGGAAAGTGACAGAAGAGGAAAATAATAATGGGGGGAAAAAATGAAACCAACAGGAACAAAAACACACAGGAACTAACTTTCCAAGTCAAACTCAGGGTCACTGAGAGGGCTGCTCAGACCAGAATCTGCAGAAAACAGTAAAAAATAAATAAATGAAAGATACACTTTTGTAAAAATTTCATGCTAATAAAAAAAACCAAAAACCAACATAAATCTAAAGAGGAAAAGAAAGGTATTTTCTGTGCTGATCAGGACAGGATATCTAAGATGTGCTACGCTTTCCCATCTCTGAGCTGCACATTCCCATTCCCACGTCCCTCCTCTGTTTCACTGCTGGGGACACGATGGAGATTCTACCTGGGGTCACCTGTCTGGAGAAGAGCCTTCAGGCCCCTTCTGAACCACAATACATTGAACTGGAATGCCTTTACCTCAGAGAGCACCTGTGGGCTCTACTCCTGCAAACTGCACCACAACCTCTCCATCACTGCCAACGCACTCCAAGCTCATTTTATCATCCACTTCCATTTTCACCCAATGCTTCTGAAATTCTGTGGGAGGCAGGTGATCAACTCCCCCAAACCCTTTAAAACCTTTTAGTGCTTTGTGAATTATAGAGCAGAGTAACACCAGGTAGGTCAACTCTGGCCAGATAAACTTGGAAAGGAAAGGGCAGCATCTCCTAAAGCCAGACCGGACACAGGCAGTGTCTTTTGGGATCTGCAGAGCCTTAACGCAGGTTCTGATGTCTCAGCTGCCCTTTACAAACCTCTCAGGGCCAGAATTCAGAGGTGCAGCATGACCAAAGCAGCGGGGTCAAAGACTGACTCCCTGCTCCATGGATCCATTACCTGATGGAAGCACCCTCAGCTGACGCTGCTGTCCTGTGGCACACGCAGAAACTCCCGCACAGGGAAACACAGGAACCAGCACTTCCAGCTGCTTCTTGGCACCAAGACCAAGCTGGGAGGCCACAACCTTTTATTTTTATCTCAGCACGGTCTTTTCATCTAAGGGAGTGCAGTTCCTTCTCTTGGGTCTCCCACCTCCCTCCACCTGGAGCACCCACAGAACGCTCCCAAAGGCGCCCAGACAAGGGCACACTGCTGCTGAGCTGCAGCTGGGAGCTCCCCAGAGATCCCAAACACCTTCAGACTCTCCTGCAAGAGCAGCACTAAGAGCTGATTTAGGGACCTACCTGTGCTGGGCTGCTGTCCCTGCACGCTGGAGCGAACCCCTCACTGTTCCTAAGCTTGGGCTGATCCCAAGAGGGGCTTCCTAACCCATTTTGGTAGGAGCCCCTCAGCTGAGCCCTGCCTTGTGCTTCCCCACAAATCCTGCCCCTCTGGGTCCCTCCTGCCAGCCCCACCCTACAGAAACTCGACAGGGCTAAGGACAGGACTGGGATGGGGAGAGGAAACAGGAGCTACAGAAACATTACTAACGAGCACAAAACAGCAAAAAAAACCAAACAAACAAACTGAAAACAACAGCCAGCCCCCAAAAAGCACAATAAATTCCCTTCCAAATCCTCAAGCACCAGGAAGCTGGAGGCAGAGGCGTGGACAGGCACCGGGTCAGCGTGGCCACGAGCCCGTCTGTGTGAGGACGTGCCGGGCGTGTCGGTGGTGGCTGCAGAGGTGCCATGCAGCAGCTGGGACATGCATGGACATGGGCACACGCGTGTGCAGTGGGGAGGGTGCACAGAGCCTCTGCCCGGAGCTCAGCGCTGCGGGGACAGGCTGGCCCGGCCCTGGCAGTGCCCGAGGCCGGGCTGGACAAAGCTGGGAGCCAGCTGGGGTGGTGGCAGGTGCCCTGCCCACGGCAGGAGGTGGAACTGAGTGCGCTTCAAGGTGCTCCCGACCCAAACCAGGCTGGGATTCCATGACAGCATCTGCACCAAGTGAGGAGATGCCGCCTCGCCTGCACCAGGCACCCAGCCCCTTGCTCCTTGCAGGGCCCACGGGCAGGCCTGGCTCCCAGCAGGAGTGGTTTGGCACCAGAAAGCCCCAGTTCCACGTGTGGCTGGAGCACTGGGTGCGGGGCAGCCTGCCACGCTCCCTCTCCCCACTCAGGAGCTCCCAGCCGGGGCACGGGGCAGCACCGGTGCTCTGGTGAGTCTGGCACAGCCACGGCGCTCGCACTCAGCCCAGAAAGCACCAATTTATCCTGGAATCCAGGAAAACCCTTCTTCTGCCTTGCCAGCCCTGGGCACAGCCTGTGCAAGGTCCTCGAGGATGCCAGCAAAGGCTCCTTCCAGCATTCCCACTTGGCACAGGCACGGCTGGGGGTCCCTGGCTGTGCCCAAGGGCAGCACTGCCTCTCCAGGCAGTGCCCAGCAGCTCCAGGCAGGCAGCGAGGGCTCAGGGAAGATCAGGTGCTCCACTCCTGCCTCCCCAGCGGGAGAGGCTGGTCAGCAGCCGTTACCTGGAGTCTGGAAGTTGATTCTCCTCATTTCCACGGGGTCCTTGGGGTGGTGGGGGGCGATCTCTGCGTTGTTCAGGAGGCACTTGGTCCGTGGCTCTGAATCTTTCCTTTTGCTTCACAGCAAACCCAAAAAGAAACAGAAGAGACCAGAAAGAAAAGGCAGCTTAGCTTCTGGGCCTTGTGGTCTCAGCTGCTTCTCCGCTACTCATGTTCAGGCACGAGCAAAGCTCCCACCGAAAATCAAAGGTGCAGCCAAGGGTTTAAGTACATAGAACACATCAGAAAAGGGATGAGCTTTGGAAGGTTTGCCAGCGCTATGTTTTAGAGGTTGACAATGGCCTGGGAGCCCCTCATCAGCTTTCAGGTAAGTCTGGAAGTTCCTCCCTTCTCCATCAGCAGCACAGACTGGCAGCCAGGAGCAGCTGAGGTGCTGTGAACTCATACCTCACCCTCCCTGCTCAGAGCAGCCTCCACTGAACTCTGCAGAGCAAAAATGTTCCAACTCTGGCCAAGCCATTTCCAGCCTGAGAGAACCAGAGCCAGCAGAATCATTTGGAAAAGTACAGAATCTCCTGGCTGTGACCTTGGATATCGAGCTCTGATATTGCTGTTGGCTTGCTCAGGAGCTCTCAGGGCTGCCTTGCTGCAGACAGAGAAGTCGGAGCAGCAGTTTTCAATCTTTTTTGAACTGCAGAACCCTAAAAATCTGGGTTCAACAAACAGTGTAGACACATCCTCCCCCAGCACAGCTGTGCCTGCTGAGATCCACCTCTCCTTGCCAGGAGCCAGAGCCCGCTCCAACCCGCCAGCTGAGCTGCACATGGAAGTGCTTCCTAATATACTTTCCTCCAAATGGGTTAGGTTAGCTTAGGTAGCTGAAAAATTCTTTGCTGACCTGGCTCACTCTCCTTGAAGAGAACTCAGAAGCAAAGCCCTGTGCTGACCTAAAGATGTGACACCTTCTTGCACAGAAACAGTGGTGAGCTGCTGGGAGCTGAACTTCTCCAGAGAGCAGAGAAGGTGGCCCCGACCCTAGGCTTGGCAAGGCGGTCCCAGCCCCTCCAGCGAGGGGCTCTGCAGCTCCTCACCCCTCCTGCTTAGGCTGCACAGAAGCCTCCAATAATCTGCCTGCAGCGGCAATGGCAATTGCTTAGGCAGAGAGGAGGTTATTCAGGACATTTTTAGCTGTCTCTTGATGTCATTAATAGCCAGAAGAAGTGGTCTGAGCCCTGCCAGCACTGCATGGGGCAGCATTTTGGAATGACACCACTTTGCAGTTTGGTAGAGGTTTATTTGTGCCGCAGTTCTCAAACTGCTGCTAACAGTTCATGGACTGAACCCATCAGTTACTTCCAGTGAAAGCTGTTCCAGTCTTGGAAATGGCTGGGGCAAAGTCTCATTGCTGCAGTCATAAACCCTCTGTCAGAAGCCCTTGGCTGAGGGGGCAGGAGCAGCTTCTGCCACGGGACAAGGACAGCTCAGCTGGTGAGAGTCCTGCTTGCAGCGTGCCAGAGCTCAGGGACAGCCCGTGTGGAGCAGCCAGACATGAGAAACCCACCTCTGGCTGCCACACAAATGAGAGCTGCTCTGCTCCATTAACCCCACACTCGGTGAGCCACTTACTGTCACTGCTCAACCTGAGAAAGGGCCCTTTTATTTAGGAATGGACAAACAGGAGAAAACTGGGCTTGCTTTGCTTTTTCTGCCCCAGTTCAAACACGGTCTGACAGGGGGCTTCTGTGAGGACAGGCCTAGAGGTGGGAACTGCACCAACGAAGTCCCAGCACCACACAGCAAACACTGCTCAACACACAGCAAGCAAAAGCCTGAATAAATGGCAAATCTGGTGCTCTTACCTGTCTGGTTTGCTGTCCGGGAAAGCAGCAAGTGGAGAGAAGACAAGACAAATGCTCATGTTAGAAAGGACTTGCAGAGGGAAGGGGAAGCATTTGCTCAGCTCCGGCCCTGGCAGCAGAGGTGGGACCAGCAAAGATCACCCAGCCAGAGGAACACCAACCAGGAACCCTGAGCCCCTGCCCCAGAGCAGCCTCGCATGCTGGGATGCAGAGGCCACACTCCTGTGCAGAAGGGAACACACCTGTGCAGGATGGAGCGGGGCTGGGAGAGCTCTCCCCACCCTGGGAATGAGCTGTCCCAGCTAAGGACCCTTCTGCTGGCCACTGCCACCTTTATTCGCTTTGCTCAGCCCCTGCTTCCCCTGCTGTGCCCCTCCCTGGCCCTGTGTGTGCTCAGGGGACCCCCAGTTCTCAGCCACACACCATGAGCTGCTCAGAAAGCCAAGGGAAAGAGAGACACTTCCAGGGGTTTTCCCTTCTCTCTCCTCAAGACTCACGCCCCGTCCCTGTCTCCCAGCTCCAGCAGAAAACCAGTCTGAGAGCAGAGGAGGGCTCTGCTGCCCCAGAGCTCAGAGGTGCCCCTCACGGCCCACAGGCAGCGTGGAAAGGGGCGCCAGAGGCTGTGAGCAGCAGTGCTGGAGTCCTGACACCCTCACTGCACCCACGGCCCAAGGGAGTGTCTGTGGGACAGGCTTTCTGAGAGTGCCACGGGGCAGAATCTGCAGCAATCCCTCCACCCCCCTGCTAATCCCCCCTGTGCTGGGCAGACTCTCCCGTTCCTGTGCCTCAGGGCTCCTCTCTCCAGGGCCCAAGGAAGGACTTCCCCTCAGCTGACCAGGACAGAAATTCCCTTTAGGGAACCCTGGGGATGCTCAGAACCATCTCAGGTGTGGGCAGTGGGCAGCTCTTACTTTTTGTAGAGCAGGATGGCAATGACGATGCAGATGATGAAGACCACGGCCAGGACGGGCCCGATGACCCAGATGAGCCCCTCCTCACCATCAATGATGGGCTGGGGGTCAGGGTTGTCCAGCTGGATGGGGTCAGAGAAGGGACTGGCAGCATAGGTCTGGAAGAAGAGGAGGAACACAGCTCAGAGATGGGATGGGGACTGGAGGGTGGGCAAGCACAGGACATTGCACAGGAGGAACTGCTGGGGAGGATGTGAGCTCTGTGCAGCACAACCCAAATGGCAACAGGGAAAACGCCCTCTTCAGCCTAGAGAAAATGCCCTGCTCCTCAGCATCCACATGAGGGGTATCTTCCACTTCCAGCGCTCCAGCGAAAGACCACAGGAAGATCACACTCATGGGAAGCTGCAGCCTGCCCTGTGCCTGTGGCTCTCCCCTTCTCATGGCCAGGAAGGTGCTTTTAGAGATCCAGCTGCTTCTGTTCCAGCACAGCCCTGAGCCCTCACCACTGCCACAAACACACAAACACTTTCCCCAAGCTCTCGTGTAACCATCTGGATTTTGACAGTCAGATGGGATTACAGAGCAAAAGGGAAGGGATTAAAACAAGAATTAACGCTTGGTCTGGTGACTGAAAAAAAACAACCCTGACAAATAAATATAAAGCAGTAAAACCCTGTGTGTGTCCTCTGCTGCCGCTGCACTGAGCTGAGTTCTTGAGGAGGATCAAATCCTTCAGAGTCCTGACTAAGGATGAATTCCCATCCTACACAGGAACTCCAGAAACGGAACAGCACACACAGCTGGCACGGCCTGGTTTGGGAGAGCAGCTGGGGGCAGGACAAGCACAGGGGCTCTGGGTCCTTGAACCCCATCAGCTCCGAGCAGGCTGGAATGCTGCTCCACACTCAGGAGCTGCTGCGGATCCAGGCCACTGGGAGTGAGTCTGCAGCACCTTGTTCTAAAGCAGAAATTACCTCCAGCTGAAGTAATCCGATTGAGAAACCCATTCAGGAGCGTGTCAGCCTAATCCTTTAATATCAAATACACAACAAAATGTTTATTGGGGGACAAACCCTCTGAAAACCCTTAATTTCCAATAGCTCCCTGCTACAATTCCATAGGGGGATTTAAAAACAACAAAGTATTAGGCTGTTTCCCATTGTGTGTGAGGGAGGAGGCAGGTAAATATTAAAATAGTTGTTTTCATAAAGCCAAGTATGGCCCCAGTGAAAACAGCAGAGATGCTGAATTGGTAGAGAGAACGTGTAGTTTTCCATAATAAAATGCTCCCCTCTTTGCTCGTAGAGGAACTTAGCAATGCCCAGACTGTGACACGCTCTTGGAGCAGAATGTCTGGGGTCATTGCTCCGAGCAGTTAAAGAACAGCCTTTAAAGGAAATTATTGTTCAAAAAGGGGTTTGACCCAGGGCTGTCTGAACTCTTGTGCAGTCCTGGGGGGACAGTTCAGTGCTCCCCCCCATTCTGCACTCCAGTCTGGAGCCAGAAATTCTGTCCACAAAGACTGGGACAAGCACAGCTGCTCGTGTCCTTGGTGCTCGGAAGAGACAAACGCAGGCACAAGCACAAGCAGCTCATCAGGCACAAGGGCCACATCCAAAAGCTCCAGAGGGGAAAGAAAAGCCCCTCAAGGATGCCAGGAGGGCAGCAGGGCCGTGGCAGGGACCGGGGAGCGCCGGGGGAGGCAGGCAGCACTCACAGCCTCGGGCTCCTGCAGCACGGCCAGGATGAAGAGCACGTATTTCTGCCCCGGCTCCAGGGCTCTGTTCTCGAAGTTGTCGTAGTGTTTCATGTCCCCCAGGATGAAGTGGGAGGGCAGGGAGCGGAAGCGGGCGGCGATGTAGGGCCTGGGGAAGTCCAGCTGCCGGGAGTGCCGCAGGCTCCGGCGCCGCAGCCGGGCGATGTCCTGCACCAGCTGGAGGAAGCAGAGCAGCACCCTGAGACCCTGGGAAGGAGCAGCAAGGAGAGCCAAACCAGCCCTCCCAGACTGGCTGCTCCGTGGCTGCCCTGAATGAGGAGCACAGGTAGCCCAAACCCCCCAGCCCTCAGGTCCCCATCCCACTCCAGCTGTTCTCTCGCTGCCCAGTTTCACCCACACTGACCTCCTCCAGGTCCATCTCCTCAGGGCTGCCCAGGGGGTTGAGGAACTGTCCTCCCCGGGACTTCCTCAGAGGCACCACCACAATGTAGAAAGCTCTAAACGTTGGGGATGATAAGAAGAAACAGAGGGAATTAGCCACGGAAGGCAGCAGCGCACACACTGATGTGAGTTTGCCCAAACTGCCCCACTGGCTCAAGCCCCTTGTTTTTCATTCAGCGCAGTTATTGCTCCTGGAAGGAGCTGGATTCAGCCCCTTCTCTCCTTGTGTACCCCCTTCACACTTCTTTGGCTTTCCCTGTTAATTGTGGAAGTGCCTCCAGAAGGCAACAGTCAGGGAGGCTGGAAATGCAGGGATCCCCCTCCTGGCACTGCCCCTGTGTGTGTGTGGTGGTCTCCAGCCGTCAGGGCTGACCCCCAAAACATGAACTGAGCACCTCACCCCGCAGGTAAACAGAAACCTACTGGACAGGCACAGAGCTCTTCACGTCGGGGAGAATCACCACCACGTTGCCATCGGCATCAGGCTTGTGGGTCACCTCTGGCTTCTTGGACAGCATGTCAGCAGCAGTCCAGGCTGCGACGTTCTGCTGCAGCCCCCCCATGCTGTTGCCCTGGTTCATCAGCACGAAGTTGTAGAAGGTGCGGGGCCTCAGGTGGGTGATGAGTTTCTTGGTGGTTCGTCCGTCCACGTCCACGTGCAGCCCGTTGTACTGGATCTGTGGGAGGAGGTGGTTCCCTGAGCAAGGCTGGTACTGCTCCAGCTCCTTCCTCCCCATCCCTTTGGTCTGCAGGGAGCACGGAGCACCCGGCCCTGCAGAGCTGGGGCAAATACGGGAAAAAACTCCTGCACTCCACTTGCCTTGTATGGGGTAGGAGAGTTGTAATTCTCAGGGAACTCCCAGCTCAGAAGGACAGATGTTTTTGTCACCATCTTCACCTTGAAGTTTTTGGGTAAAACTGCAGAGAAAAAAGTGAGGAGGAAGGGGAGAAAGGAGAAGAAAAGGCAGCAGAGGGAAGGAAGAGCAGGAAAGAGAAGGAAGAGAATGTCAAGTGCTGGAAGAGGGCCCTGCCAGGCTGGGTCTGGCTGCGGCTGCAGGAACAGAAGGGATTGTTCCCTCCTCCACTGTGCTTGAGTTCTGCCAAGGTCCATCTCCCAGTGCTCCCTGTCCCCATGCCTAACCCCAGGAGGGCGCGTGGCTTTGCCCCCACACTCTGGGCCTGGGTGGCTGCTGCAGGAACGAGGTGCTGCCTGGCTGAGCATGCTCAGGTGAGGAAAAAACCCATTCCAGGTCACGGCTTGAGGGTTTGTTTTTTAGAATTTTTGCTCTTTTGGCTGTTTGCAAAAGCTGAAGAAAACGCTCTTCCCACCTGTACAGCGACTGGCCCCCCCCTTCGGGCGCCGGTGACAGAGGGTGTCCGGACTTAACTTAGAAGAAAGCGGTAAAGGGACTTACCTGGCACAAGGCAGAGAGGAGCGGAGGGACTGAGTGTGACACCAGAGTGCTCTGCATTTACTCACGAGCCCGGCTGAGCCTGGCCTGACCTCTCCAGCTCTCTTGCCTCCCGGCACCAGCCCCGGACACAAGGGGAGAGAGGGAGGAGAAACCGGTAAGTCCTACCTTGGTCCAGCTGGAACGTCCGATACTGGACGGTCGGGCTGTAGGGCCCGGGGCCTTTACTGGTGTGAGCACGGATTTTAACATCATAGGCGGTGTTGGGTTTGAGGCCGTTGAGGGTGTAGGAGTTCTCTGGGGAGGGGGGCAGGTCTTTCTCCAGCAGGTTCCCGGGAGAACCGGCTTCCCGGTAGGCCACGGTGTATTTGACGATGGCCCCGTTGCGCTCAGCCAGCACCGGGGGCAGCCAGCCGAACTGCACCGACACGGCCGTGACGTTGCTCGCCTCGAGGATCTGCGGGTACCCCTTGGGGATGTCTTCGGGGGTGGTGAGTTCCTGCACGGCTTCCTCCCCAAAGCCGGCCCGGCTCTTCACGGCCAGCTTGAACACGTACGTGGCGCCCTTGTGGATGCTGGGGGCCACGTACTGATCCTCCAGCGCCGAGAACTCCAGGGTGGCCAGAGGGTCGACGTCCTTGCGGCCGAACTGCAGCCGGTAGCCCAGCACCTGGCCCTCCGCGCCCAGCGGGGGCTCCCACTTCACCAGGAGAGTGCTCTCCTCTGTCTGGTGCACAGACAGGATGGGCTTTCCTGGGACTAGGAGAGAACAGAGACACCTTCAGCCCAGGCTGGGGCAGGGGAGAGCAGCTGCAGAGACTCTTCAGCAGCAGCAGCAGGTTCCTCAGGTCAGCAGCGATGTTCCAGCTCGGCTCCACACAACCCAAACTGCTGCCACCCTGTACAGGTGGATGGGCACTAAACAGGTTGGGAAATGAGGAGCACTGCCAGCTGTGAGGGGCTGACACATTCCTAAATCTATCTTCTTCCCTTTGTTCAGGATGGAAAGATGTGCACAGCTCCTCCCCTACCCCTGGACCACTCACCCTCCCACCGCTGGGAAGGACAGACTCGGGAGCCCTGACCCAGCCTCCTGTCCCAATTGCTTCCCAGGGCAGGGAGAAACAAACCTGGAGTCCCCGAAGTCCCAACCTCCCTCCCTCTCCCCATTACACAGCCCAACTCATGCAGAAAGACTGGAACAGATTGGCCCAGGCTGGGAAGCCCAGAGCAGCTGAGGGTGAAGCAATGAAGGATGGAAGAAGTCTGGGCAGCCCCAGGTCCTGAGCAGCGGGCACGGGGCCAGCTCCCACGGCTGGCAGGCAGCTCATCACCCACTGGGGTACAGAAGGAAGCACAGGCAGAGGAACCAGAGCCCAGACGGTGTGTGAGGCAGAGGGCAGGGAGAGCTGCGGCTCGCTCTGTGCTGCTCCTCTCCTCTGGAGGAAGGCAACTCACAGTGCTGGTGCATTTTCAGTGAGCTCCTCCTTAGCTGTCAGTGAGCTCCCCCACATTTGGGGGTTCTGGGGAGCTCAGCAGTGCCATGTCTCTGCCTAATGAGCCCTGGCACTGCCGGACTGCTAAGCAAGCCCACAGCCACAGCTAAATGACACGTGCAGGCCCAGAGATGGCCAAAGCCAGAGAAAGCAGAGCATTAATTCCAGCAGCTCACACGTCATTGACACTCAGCTCCACTATTAGAGACCTGATTTCCTTCTCTCCGCCTCGCTATTTCTCCTGGTTGGACAGGAGGAGAGAAAATGGAGCTGGGAGAGATCCCAGTGCACTCCCAGAGCACGAGCCTGACCAAGGGGCGAGGGCTGGAATGCTGGCTGAGGGAGCAGGGCAGGATCTGCTGCGCCAGGGACCCTGCAAGGGTCACCCTGGGGAACCTCTGCCTGCTGCCTCCGCTGACACCTCAGTGGGGATGAGGGGCTGTCTCTGAAACAAATGCTGTATTCCTTCCAAACTGCCAAAGAGTGGCAGGGATGGTGCTGGGAGGGCCAGCCTCCTCCCCTGGGAATGCCTAAGGAACACATTAAAGAGAAAAAGAGTGCCATTACCTTTATGTTTCAGTTTTTATCACAAATGTTGCTGTAATCAGCTGATCTTGAAAGTATTACATCTGCACAACAAATATTGTTTGGAATAAAGGTGAGAAGGAAGTGCAGAGAGGGGAAAGTGTTTTATTTTGTAATTGGTTTGGACAGTAAAGGAGAAAATTAGATGTATTACTGTATTTAAATTCAGCCCCCAGCCCTGAATGATGAAGAAAGAAATCTCTCTCCTCAGAAGGTGTATTGACTCAACACTGCAAAGAAGGTAAGAATGTTACAGAGCCATTTGAAAGAGGTTTTTTTTAAATAGCTATTTCAAGTTGGGAGAAATTGAGTTTTGGGTAATAGCTGCTGTGCTGGAGAAAACATCCCTCTGTGACTGATCACCTGCACTGCAAATCCTAATGGGAAGAGATGAGGGAGGGTGACAAGGGGGAGTGACAAGGGAGCCAGGCAGAGAGAAAGGCTGCAGGGAAGGAAAACAGAAAGGGTGGAGAGCCTCGGAAGAAGGAAAGCAGGGAACCAGGGAGTCAGTGAGGAGAAACATGGGCAGAACTGGTGGGAAGGAGGAGAGGGTGAGTGAAGGAAAGGCTTTGGCTGGCACGTGCAGGCAGAGCCCCGGTCTCAGAAATGGGAGGCAGGAAAGGTCAATACTGTCAGAGTTTCTCCCTCCACCAGTCCTGAACACAGGGGATGTACATCCAGATACGGTACCAGGAGAGGAGAGTGGGCAGGACAAGGACCATGGTCTGCTGCTGCTCTGCAGGTCTTTGCAAGTCACCACCCCGACAGCAGACTCTCCTGGCCCCAGTGTACCTGCGTGGGCCACCTGCAAAGCCACAGCCTCTCCAGTCAGACCGGGCGGAGTCACCTTCCTTCTGATACACCGGAATTTACAGCCCAAGAGATTACAAGGGACAAAGTCAACTCTGTTGTGTTTCTGGGTGTGCCTGGGCTTCCTGAAACACTGGGCAGAAAACGGTGACATTTGGTGAGGGCTGCATGTGAGGAATGAAGGGGTTTCTGCCTTACTAAATCTAATTCTGCCTTTGGGGCAGCCTGGCTCTTGCTGCAAGTCTGCCCTCAGGAAGGGAGTGGGATGAAAGGAGGTGAGTCTGGAGAAGCTCCCTGGCTTCAGGAAACTGGTGAATCCCACTGGCTGAGGAAAAGGCTCTCACCTGCGCCCTTGGTGGTGACCACTTTGGGTTTGCTGCGAGCTCCATCTCCCTTCATGGTGTAGGCAGCCACGGTGATGGAATAGGCAGTCTCCGGCTGGAGCCCAGCAATGATCATTTCCTGTGTGCCACATGCCAAAGGGAAATCGAGTCAGTATTCAGGCCCACACCCAAGAGCAGCTCCCTCCTCCTTGCAGGGGTCTCAGCCCTCTTCAGCATGCGGGAACACTGAGTCCAAGAGCACGAGACACTCTGGGGCCTCTGTGGGAAGTGGCAGGGGGGGAGAGCCCCGTTCCCCTGGCGAGGCACTCCCAGCTCTGCAGACACAGCCGGCCTCTGCAGGGCCCTGTGCAAGGCTCCCTCCTCCAGATCTGCCTCTCACACATTCCCTGTCTTCACACAAACCACTTCAGCATCCAAATGCTGTCGCTCCCTTCAAAGCTTTCCTCTCCACTGTGCGGCCTCAGAGGAGGCTCAGAGGTTTCAGGGAGATTACATTTTTTTTCACCGTTACCCCTCGCTTCTCTCCTCAGAGATATTTTTAATGCCTTCATAATATTAAAGGGATTGCTTGAATGCAAAGTGCAAGACGACACATTCCGCTCACGCTAAAGCTCCCTGCTAAATCCCACCCCCTCCTTCCACATCCTCTATCAGCCTCCCCACACCTGGCTCCCAGGAGCTTTTGTTGGAACACTGGCCTCAAGAACAGCCCTTCCCCAGGAGGGATCCAGCCTTTCAAAGGGCTGTGTTGGAAAAGGAACACCCATGCTAAATCAAACAGGATGACAGCACATGCAGCAGGGTTTTCCCCAAGGCCCGAGAAAGGAGGGAGATGGGAATGTTGTGCATGTTTTATGGCTTTCCCCTCTCCTCATCCCTTTGTGCTTTCGATATTAAATCTCAGGGCAGCACTTGGGAAGAATTTGTTAGTCCTGAAAAAACTATTTCCCCGATGGTGAGCTGGGAGTGGAGCAGCAGAACTTTGGAACACTGGGATTTTATCAGTGACTTTGGAGGCTGTCAGCTGCAGGGACAGGTCTGGCTTCTGAAAGTCAAGAAACCTGTTCTGCTCTCACACCTGCCACTGAGTTCTATTAAGATTTTAGGCAAGGGGCTTTGCCTCCCACGAGACTCATTCTCCATCCCTCAAAGGGAGGCCCCTCGCTCATGCAGGGCTCTTGGCAATCCCCAGGAGACACAAACACAACCAATTTAGTCGTTTGTTGTCTTAGGACCCTGTCCTTCCAAGGAGAAAATGCTTTCTCCTACTGCTTGGTAGCTGTAGGATTTTGGAAAACATTTATTATTTTAGCAGAAATAGCAAATGCCACAGCCAAGCTGATTTTAAGGTACTTCAAAGGTAAAAGCACCAATAATGATTCAGTGCTTTGCATCAATGAGTTTCTAAGAATCTCGGCCCTTTGAGAGAACAAAGCATTTGCCTGTGCCACGATAGCTCAGGACTCGTGGATTCTGTATTCCCAGTGCCCCCCAGGCTATCTTTTCCAGACACAGAGGTGCTGCAAAGAAGCAGCCCACCTGAGCTCCTGGTCTGTGGAAGGTGTCCCTGCCCCCAGCTGGGAGTGGAACAAGACGGCCTTTAAGGTCCCTTCCACTCCAAACTATTTTAGGATTCTCATATGTTCAAAGCAGTCCCAAATTCAATATTCCATCTGCTTCCCCACGGAGGAGCAGCAGACCCATCTTTCCTTCAGAGCCAAAGGGAAAACCCTTGTGGGATTGCTGCGTGCTGATGAACGACACGATCACAGAGGGTCACAGAGCAGTGACAGGGAGGGGACAATGTATGGGAACACCAAAACCAGGCTCTAGAACAGGCACACTGGCACTGCAAAAAAAAAAAAAAAGGAAATATCACACCACAACACGAAGTGGGAGAAGGGAAGAGGCAGAAGCAGCATGGGAGGATTTTTATGTTTTTACTTACGTATTCAGCAGTGTCATCTGTTTCCCACTGGGCAGAGAACAAGAGAGGTTTGGCACGTGAGAATACAAGAGGGGAAAGAAGGGAAAGACAGAGACACAGCATGAGGAAGGAGTCCCTGAGCAAGCAGCCACACAAGGTCAGAAGTTACCAGGCAAGCATGAGGGAAGAAGTAGAGTGGGAGAAATTAGCGGATTCCACTGTGGCCTTGGCCTGAATTAAAAGACTTCCCAGCCACAGCGAGGATGGACGGACGGATATTTATCTCAGTGCTGGGCCAGCAGCTCACACTCTTCCACAGCAATACTGTCTGGGAGCACAGAGGAGCTGCAGAGAGCCGGCCGCAGCTCGCCGCAGCCCGCGGACCCTCCGGGATGCCCGCGATGCACGGAGCCCACCCCTCCCAGCGCCCCGGGGCCGGCCGGGCACGCCCTTACCTGGGCATCGGCCAGCATGACGTCCTTGATGTGGGGCAGCCCCCTGGCCTCGCCGTTCTCCATGCGCACGTAGTGCACCTGGTAGCCGCGGATCTGGCCGTGCTGGCGGCTCTGCACCGGTGAGCGCCAGAACACCTGGATGGCCGTCGAGTTGAGCACCTCCACCTCCACCTTCCGCGGCGGAGCGCTGGGCACTGCGGGCACCAAGGGGCTCCAGTCACCGGGGCTCTGCGAGGTGGGAGCCCGGCCCTGCCCCTCGGGGACACGCACGCCCCGGTGTGAGCCCCGAAATGTCCCTGCCAGCGCCTGGCCGAGAGCGGGGACGGAGCTCCGTGCGACCTGATCCGCATGGCCTGGACATCTCATCACCCAGCCAGCCCCCACGGGCTCCTGCCTGCCCGGCTGGCTCAGATGGAAGGAGCCATTACAGCTCCAGATCCCGTCTGGAGGGCAAAGCCAATCTCCAGGGAGCCAGAAAAGCTCTGGTCCTGCCCGTGGGAGGTCAGGGTCTTGTCCTTGGAGTTCCCTCGTTTCTCTGGCAGGACAGGGGGCTGGTGGCTACAGCCACTGTGGAATCTCAGGACAGAAAACAAGAGATGTCTTGGGTGGAATTTGGGCTGAATCTTCGAAAATACTACTACTGCTATACTAATCATACAGGGCGTGACAGCTTCATCTACCAGGAAATCACACTTTCTGAGCAGGGTACTCTGTGTGACATTTGGATGTGGGCAGAGGCTCAGGGAAACAGGACCAACACTGGGGACAAACCTGTTGCCTTTAAAAAATTATTTTTATTTGGAATAGATAAAGAACATCTGAAAAATCTGGGATTTCCATGAGTTATTTACTTGACCTATATTATTTGAGGTCCTACCCTCACAGTGAGGGTGCTCCTCTCCCTTCATGCACCCGTTCATGCTTTTCCCTGGTTTTATTTTACTGTAGAAATACCAGGAAAATTCAAGTCTCTGAGCGGGGCCACTGAACTGCTGTCACTTAAGATTTTGAAACTTTCACAGATTCCTCCTTTCTACAGCTGACAAAAACTCTGACTTAAGGAGGAGGTAGTAACAAGGAATGTAGTAACAAGGAATGTGTGGGAAGAACTCTTTACTATTTTAAAACACGTGCTCTCGGCACAGGGTGGGATTCTTGGGGCTGTCCCATGCAGGACCAGGACCTGGACTTGGCTGATCCTTGTGGGTCCCTTCCAACACAGGATATACATCGATTCCAGGAAACCAAGTTCTGGCAGCAAAGGCTTCCTCAGAGCAAAGGTTTCGGTGCCTTGGCTGCTCCTGACTCAGTGAGAACATCTTTGCAGGGGGAGTGGTGCAAGTCAAGACTCAGAGATATTAAGAAAGGCACCATAAATCCAGGAAATGCCCTAAAGCAGGGCAGGGGAACCCCAGAGACCCCAGTGCTCAGAGGGCTCGGGGTGATGGCACAGAGGATGCTGCACAACTCAGACCTTGGATCCCCCAGCAGCTCTGGCCTGGCACCACTCCGGAGCCAGGGAAGGGCCTCGCTGGGTCCTCCTGGCATGGGAACCACCCCAGCAGGGACAGGAACTCCTGCAGGGGCAGGAACTCCTGGAGGGACAGGAACCCCTGCAGGGACAGGAACCCCTGGAGGGACAGGAACTCCTGGAGGGANCTCCGGGCCCGGCCCCACCTCCGTGTGAGCCACCACGGTGACGCGGTACTCGGTCCACTTCTCCAGGGCCTCCAGCAGGATCTGACTGGTGGTTGGGGGGATATCATTCACCTCCTTTAGCTCCGTGTCCTCCGAGTCCAGCGCTCGATAGTGGACGCTGTAGCCGGCCAGGACGCCGTTCTGGCTCTCGGCCGGAGGCGGCCGCCAACTTACCAGAATGGCGGTGGAGCGGGTGCTGACACATTTTACATCTTGAGGGGGGGCAGACGGTTCTACGAGGGGGGAAAATTCAGGAGCGGGAGAGGGAGAGAAGGGGAGAGGGGAGGGGGGAAAAAAAACAAAAGATGGGAAAGATAAAAGAAAAAAAAAAAGGAAAAATGATAACAAAAAAATCTAAAATAAAACGTACAAAAGTTTGGTTTAGGAAGATAAAATTAAAAGAGAAGAGAGCTTTTTGTTGTTGTCTTTTTTTTTTTTTTCCGAAATGAAGAGGGTTTTTTTTTTCAAAAAAAAAAAAGCCAACAGAAATTAAATGGAGCATCAAAACTGAAATGGTGTAAAGCAAAGGACTAAACCAGCAAGCGGGCCAGCCAAGAGGGGTCCTGCTGCTTCCACTAAGCTGGCACCAGCTAAGCACCCAGCTGCACCCTATAAAAGCCCTTTCCTTTGGCTCCCTGTTTTACAGCAGACTGGCAAATCCTGCTCTGGCTGGGAAGGCACTTCTTTCCAACCTCAGTCTCTGGGATCTTGGATTTCTTTGAAGGGATCTGTGAAAATTAAGTAAGAAAAGCAAATCTTTTGCCAGGAGGCTTAAGTTTAAGAGTCTGTACCTCCAGATGGAAGCGATTAGTTGTCCCCAGACTGGAGGAGGCCAAATCCCACAGCGGGAATGCCCAGGACACTGCCAAGCAGTGGTGTTTAAAGAGGAGGGGTTTGAGAAAATGCTTGCAGAAGGAGAGAGGCAGTGGTTTGGTATTCAAGTATCCAGCGAATTTCCAAAGCATCAGCAGGTCTAATTCCCACTGCACTCTCTGCCTGAACTACACCAGGGTGTTTGTGAACATCCCAGGAGAAATCCCGGGGAGCCGTGGCCCTACCCAGGCACCTTCTCAGGGTGGCAGCAGATGCCTGTCCAAGGGTGACCAGGAGGTGAGCAAGGTGGAACCCACAGCTCTCCCTTAAAGCTCCTCTCGTTCCATCCCCTGCCCTGGGCAGGGACAGCTTCCACCCTCCCGGGTGCTCCTGCCTGGCCCTGAACACTGCCAGGGACCAGATCACACCTCTGCCAGTCACTAACGACGACTTATCAGCCCAGGGAAGCAGAGTGTGATACATTTCAAGGCAAATCGATGAATCCAATATCACTCAACCGCAATTAAGAGCTTTTAACTCTCTGCAGACAGGGCAGGAAACTGGGCTGAACTCACAAGCCCCCCCAAGTATCACCTGCAAGAGGGAGTAAATCAGTGCTGGTCACTGCTTCTCATTCCTCTGATGCCTTTTAATCAACAAAAAGCACTTTTAGTGAGAAATGATTGTTTTCAAACCTCTTACTCCCATCCTGGAGTCAAACCCAGATGTTTAGGCCCAGTTTGCCTTGAGGACTCTGCTAAATCCAGTCCCACTTAGCCCAGTTGGCACTGGAGTGAGAGGCACACACTTTCCAGGAGCCTCCAGGAGACAGAAGGAAATGGCTTTTCGAAAAGGGCAGAGATAATCCTTCCACTGCTGTCTGAGCACCCTGCCCAGTAGGACATTTGGGGTGTTTTCCTTCTATTTTTACGCACTACTGTTGTCTTTAACCTGACAGAATGATCCCTTTCTGCCCAGTACTCCCAGTGAGGAGGCTGACAAGCCCTGGCCGTGGCTGGCCACGCAAAACAACACAGAAGATGTCAAATGAACTGAACCAAAAAGAACTGGAAAAATCAAACATAAATCAAGCCAATAATTTGGAACAAATAAATGAAACAAAAAAAAAACACCAGAAAGGAAATCATAATAATAAAATAATACTATATAAAAAGTGACTCCTTCCAGAACATTCCCAGTCTGTTTACCTACCTTCCATGTTTCAACTGCTAACTTATAAGACTTTCTTACAAGAGAACAAGAGGAACTGAGCTACGAGGCCAGACCAAGCTCCTGGTGGGTTTCTGCACATGACTGGCTTTTAAAATGCCACTCTGCTCATGATGAGTCCCTCCAAGTCCTCCCCCACCAGCAGCACCCCAGCTATTGCAGAAATGGAAATTTTGGACCCCAATCTGTTCTCTTTTTTGCTAAACTGTCAGCACGAAGAGCAGGACAGCACATTCCCAGTGACAGATTTCCTTCCCTCTGGCTCTCTCCATCTGCTGTGATTGCTGCAGCACCTCTCCAGGACAGAGGTGGACTGCGCATCCCACGTCCCAGAACCTCAGGGACGGTTCCAGGGTATGGAGGGACAGACTCAGCCGTCTCCCATTGCTGCCATGGTGCCATTCCCTTCTTTTTGTGTCCTCATCAGAGGCTGAGCACGTTAAAATCCCCGTTTCCTGTTTAGCTCCAGCCAAAGCCAGCACAGCTGAGAAACCCACTGCAGAGAGGGTCTGACCTGACCTACCCTTCATCCTGCACCTCATTCTGAAAGCCCCAGGAGGCAGAGCTCAGCTGCAGCGGGCACTGGGGTCACTGTCTGCGCTGCCACGCTCGCTCACTCACCCTCTACGCTCCAGCACAGGGACCTACTGAGAGGCCCTGGGGTGAGGCCTCCTTTTGGGATGGTTTTGCACTTTCTCTGGTCCAAAAGGCAGGGTGGGAGGTGGGTGATGGGGGAGAAGGCCCAGGTCCTGCCCGGCCCCCTCCCCGTCACCCCTGGACTGCAGCAGCGGAGGAGAACAGCCAGGGGTGCTGGCTGGCCACGCTGGACACGCCTCTGGGAGCTCATGGCACTGATTCCTTCACAATCCAGCCCAACCTGTGTGACCCCGGCGGTGCTGGGGACAGCAGCGGGAGCGGCGGCAGGAGCCCAGCGCCAGCGGCCCCGCGGGGCTGCGAGCGCAGCTCTGCAGCCAGCCCTTCCCTGGGCAGGGAGCAGGCACAGGCAGGAGCCCCCGGCCAGGAGAGCGTCGCCTTGGCCTGCCGGCTGTTTTCACCAGCCTTTTGGGACCCCTCCCCACCCTCCCGGGGCTCCAGGACGTGCGGGAGTGTCTGCAGAGCCACGAGTGGTGAGCCTGCAGCCACAGGGTGGACTGTGTTTGTGAATCTGCTTGAGACCAGCCAGTACTCACCTGAGCTGCACCTTTTACATGCTTTAAAGTTGACTGTCCAAGCCACAAGAATGACCCTTACTGACCTTGCACAATATCATGTTTTTTAACCCTTTAGGTACCACAGACTTTGGGTATTCCATTCACTTCACGTACTGTGAGGAGGGGGACAGGAGGGAGAGCGGAGCTACATGGGGGAAATCCTTTCTTGGGCAGGAACAGAGGGTGAGAAAGCCCCACTGTTCCTCTACACCTGCACGTGCAGCCTCACAGCACCCACCCTGCCACCCCTGCCTGCTGACCACGCTCTGCCCTCTGGAATTTCCGAGTGGGAGAGTTGCCAGGGAGCCTGGGAAGGTCATGGCTAACCAGAAAGGGCAAACCAGCTCCTCCCAGCCCTGGGAGTCTGTCAGTTTACGAGCTATGTCTCTGGTACTTGAAGAGTTAAAACCCGGCTACTTCAAGAAGAAAAAGATACTTTACCTTTAGTTTAATGGATTTTACTTTGGTTATGATGCTCAGGAGGAGCCACCCTGGCAGGGAGGTGCAGGGAGGGGCTGCCACATGCGGGTGGGTGCTGGGAGGGGACAGCAGGAGCGGCGGGAGGACCAGGGAGAGGCTTTGTCATCCCAGAGACAAGGTGCCATCGTGGTGTGACACTGCCCAGCCAGGGACAGGGACAGCGGGGAGCTGGCTCATCGGGTGCAGGGCATGCAGGCAGGCAAGCAGAGAGCAGAAGAGAGAAGAAAGAAGAGGCATGGAGCAGGCCAAGGAGGAGCTGAACGGAAAAGGAGCTGAGGAGGGAAGACACAAAAGCCTGTCCCGAGCCAGAAGGTCTGTGAGCCGCAGGATGTCACCCGGACCAGGGAGAATTGACTTGTTCCTCCAACAGCCAGCCAGGAAAAAATGTTTCACCGTGTTACAGGACACTGACAGCTCCCAGCTGATGTTCTTAAGAGCATTAAATTAATGAGACTCTCCCTATGAAAGCTGAGCTACAGAGAGAGAAATCCGCCCGTGTTCTGGGCAGATGCCAAGTTAGAAAAAGCCCCAAAGCCTTCCCTTTCCCCAGATCCCCTTTTCCTCACCCTGAAGGGAAAAATATTCACTAAGCCCTACTGCCACCAGCTCCCACACCCCTCTTCCAGCTTGTTTTAGTGAACCAGAGAGCACAAATCCCAGACCATCCTTGCCTCCCATCCCCACAGGCCTCAAGGAGAGAAACCTCTTGGAAAACAGAAGCAGAGTGTAAGTTTAACACTTATTTTTCAGGTCTTTTCAGTTAATTTCCCCCACCCCACGGAGATGCTCCCTCTGACAGTACCACACTGGGATCAGAACCAGCAGCAGAGTCAGGAAAGGATTTTCCTATGAAACGTAGAGAGAGTATGGAGAAAAAAGAAAAGGAGGAAAAAAGGGGAAAAACATTTGAAAGAAAGCAAAACCAAAGAGTCTTTGAATGGAGCGGAGGCCTGAGAAAGCCCCAGTAAGGAATTCTGTCAATGCAGAAACAGACTCCCCTTTCTTCCCACTCCTCAGGGGACAGAAAGAGAAGGAGATAGGGAAAGGGAGAGACAGCAGGATGTGACAATTAAAAAACCCAGCTGAGAGCCTGCTGCTCCCCCTTGTTAGGGACTCTGAGGGATGGGAGCAGGGCTGTCCCTCCTCACACTGGTGACCAGAGCCACTTCTGAATTAGTTCTGCTCCCGGCTACTCCAAACTGCAGCGGAGTGATTTAGTAGAGATGAGAGGAGACAGAAAACACAAAGAACAGCTGCCACAGCCACTCATGCAGTGAAAAAACACCTCATTTAAAAGCAAAGATCTGTGAAAAGCCCAGGTTGAAATATTGCCATCCAGGGTTATTGTCCCCAGGGCAACAGCAAAGGGAGACAATCCATTAAACTAAAACCAGCACGTTTTGGTTGCATAGGCTCCATCCTGGTATCATCAATATCCCCCTCCCAGCCTCCACAGGGCTCCTCTCCCCGCTCTGCCGGAGCCCAAACGGGACCATTCCAGAGCTCCAGGCCTTCCTCCCCTTGGCTGTGGAGCTGCTCATGGAAAGGAGCGTGGGGACTGCTTCCGCAGAGGCTGGGGAAGGTCGGGCCTGTGAACAATCACCTTCCCTTCTCCTCTCCCTCCCGCCTCCCCGCCGTGCCCCCGCTCCACTGCTTGTGCCCCTTCCTGCCAGCTGCTGGTCCGCGTGGGACGGGCTGTGGCTGCCACCCCTGAGCATGCTCAGCACACGGCCAGCGTGGCCACCGCCGAGCACTCGTGGCCCCCAGCTCCAGGGGACGGTGCTCCCCGGCCCCCAGCACCCCCAAAGCCCAGCTCTGCTCCTGGCTCGCGTCTCAGATACCTGCACCAGGGAAGGGAGAGGGGAGCAGGTCCCAGAGGGGTCCCCCCCGTCCCTGGAGTGAAACGCCCACCCCCAGCCCCGTGCCCCCGTGCCCACCATCTCTGGCTCCCTGACTGGGGTCCCTCAGAGAAGGGTGGGAAAGGAGAGACACCTACTAGACTGCAAGGTGCGCTCTCGGACCTCCGGGGTGAAGGCCCCCAGCCCCAGGGCCGAGCGGGCGGCCAGCCGGAAGACATACTCAGTGTTGGGCTTCAGGCCTTCCACCGTGAACGAGGTCGTGGGCTCAAAGTTCTTCAGCACCTGGCATGGGCGAGGGGGGAAGGAAAAATAAACCCAAACGACAGGCAGCAGAGGTGGGGCCTGCCCAGAGACACCCGCCCTGCTCCCCTCGCCCCGACAGCGCAGGGCACGGTGGGGCCACCGAGATCCCCAGCCCTGCTCCATTTTAGACTCACCTCCTTGCTGTGGTCTCCCTCCTTGTAGAGGAGCTCGTACTTCACTATGATCTCCTGGCGTGGGGGGCTCCACGACAGCACAATGCTGGTCTCAGTCTTGGCTTCTGCTCGGAAGTTCATCGGCTGCCCAGGAACTGGCACGGGGAGGGAGCCAACGGGACAGGGGAGGCAAGATGAGAAACAGGAGAAACCACATTAATTTGGCTAATTAGGAGGCTCCTGCCCTGTTTTCTTCAAAGCCTGTGTGGGAAGAGCACGTCAGCAGCAAAATGCCACACTGCAGCGTGGGCAGGTCCTGCCTCCCAAGCTGTGGAGTTACATCCCACTGCAGGACTCCAGCACGTCCAGAGCTGCTGGAGATGGAAGAATCCCAGTGGATCATAGGCCTCTTTCTCAGCAGTGCAGAATATAACCCTTCCTATCAATCCCAGTATGACAAGATTCTGGAAGTAGGAAGCCCATGAGCAGCCCATTGAGGACACAGGGTTTTCCTCCCATACCCCACACCAAGAAAGTGCCGGGTGACAGTCCACGATAAAGCACCTCGTGGTTGCAGCTCAACACACAAGGCTCATTCCCCACTCATCTCTGAAAAAGTAGTTCCAGGGTACTTTAGGGAGAGTTAAAGTGTCACCACTGCCTGGGCAGTTTTACATCTGTTAAAGACATTTAGAATCATGGAATGGTTCGGGTTGGAAGAGACCATAAAGCTCACCCAGTTCCATGGGCAGGGACACCTCCCACCATCCCAGGCTGCCCCAAGCCCCGTCCAGCCTGGCCTTGGGCACTGCCAGGGATGCAGGGGCATCCACAGCTGCTCTGGGCACCTGTGCCAGGGCCTCCCCACCCTCCAAATAAATAATTCCTTCCCAACATCGCGTGGAAATCTCCAGATCCAACCAGCACTCCTTCCCACAGCCCAGCTCAGCCACACGGGTGCTCACCTCCTTGCTGCGTCTTAACCTGGATGGGGTCGGACAGGGGCCCGTCCCCCACGGAGGTGAAGGCCAGCACGCGCACGGTGTAGGTCTCGTCCTCCAGGAGGCTGCCCACGGTGGTCAGCAGGCTGTCGTCCACGTTGTGCTTCTGCCAGTTGCTGACGGGCTGGTCGGGTTCCATGGTGTAATAGACCCGGTACCCTCGGATCTGCCCGTTGGGCTCCACGGGTTCCTCCCACTGGATGATCATGGTGGTGCTGCTCAGCATGCGGCCCTGCACGTTGCGGGGGGCGCTGGCGGGGGCCTGCTCCCCAGTGCGGGTGACCACCGACTCACTGGGAGGCCCCTGCCCGATGCTGTTGACTGCGGAGACCCAGATCTCGTACTCGGAGTTGGGGCTGAGCCCCCCGATGCTGTAGCGCGTGGTGGTGATGTCCTCCTTGATCTGGTATGGCCCGTCCTGGCTCTTAGACTTGTACTCAATGACATAGTAGGACACGGGGTCTGGGTTTCCAGAGTCCCAGGTGATGGTGATACTCGTTGCTGTTGTCTCTGTCACCACCGGCGTCCCAGGAGCCTTGGGAAGTGCTGAGAACCAGGAAGAACAGGCGTTGAAAGAAACCCACAGATGCTGAAATGGTGCCCAATTGGTCTGGTTAGGGCTGCAGGAGCTGGAGGCACAGCACCAATCCCGGCAGCTCAGGAAAGGGCTGCTGGAGTATGATGAGCCTAGTTATCCACTCTATTATCCTCCTTAAACTGCTCCATCAAAGGCAAAGCGCTCAGCTAAACATCTGGAATCATTAGCACAGGAGGGCGTGCAAGCTTCAGCTGCACACCCCGCTCCCGGGGCAGGGAGGGAGAGCAGCTCCCCAGCAGCTCCTTCCCAGCAGCGCTCACACCTCCCTGACGGCTCTGCTGAGCCTCCACCGGCAAGGAATGGCACGGGGCGGGCTCTGCTCTCCAGAACAAATCCCCAGAAATGCTGGGAGGGCTTTCCCTCAAGCCCCAAAGCCGTGTTCATCCCCATCTCCCCTCTCCCTCAGCCAGGGAGGCCCCCACAGGGACCTGCACGCTGCTCAACACTTCAGCTGGTGCGCGTTCTAACTTCACCTGTTCTCAAGCTCTGTGTGCTGCCCCACTGCACACTTTTTAACCTTCCTTTTCAATCTCTTCTTGTAATGGAATCCCAGAATGTTTCGGGTTGAAAGGGGCCTTAAAATCCACCCAGTGCCACCCATGCCGTGGGCAGGGACACCTTCCACTGGCCAGGTGGCTCCAAGCCCCGTCCAACCTGGCCTTGAATCCAAACTTCTTTAGATCTGATCACAGTGACCCTCAAACTTCTACTTTCACCTTCTGCCCAGGAGAGCTGCAGGTGCTCACACACGGGAACAGAGCAGGGAACAGGATCCAAACAAAATAACAAAAGACAGAAGGTACCAGCAGGGCGAGATTCCCCATGTGAGGAGATGGGAGAGCTGGAAGCAGAAGCAGTCTGCCCTACACAGCAGCTTTTCAGACTGAGAGGGTGAGACAGGGAAAACAGGGAAGGAAGGAAATACTCAGGAAAATAAAGAGGACCTGAGTCCAGCCCCAGGCGTCCTTCTGCTGGCACGAGAGCCCCACTGCCCGTGCAGAGGCTCAGAACAGCGGTCATGCCAAAATTCTCTAGTCCCTACTCATTTTTTCTGTTAGACCTTCCTCAGACAGATCACTGATAGAACGGGATTGTTTTTCCTTATCCCTCCCTTGCTCCCAAGTGTTTCTTGTCTCCCCCACCCGCCGATCCTGTCCCACCCCACCTCTCCCAGATCCCTCACGGACAGCACCACTCCTCGGAGCAGAGCCCAGCTCACACAGAGCTCTACACTCACCCAACCTCAGGGGTTCCTGCTTGGGCTTAATACTCCCCTGCTGAGGACAGAATAGATTGAAGATGGCACCCGTGCTTCTCTTGGGAATCCCTAGCTGGAAGCTGGGCTTATTCCCCATCTTGCTGAGGCAACAATGGCCACTAGGAAGCTGGAACTAAGCTCTGCTGCAAGGGTGCACATGCCAGAGATCCTCAGGGCCTTGGCTGAATCTCAGCCCTTGAACAGGATGGCATGCAGGCTCCAACCACCCAAGGCTCCTTGTGCAGTGCCCAGCCAGCCCCACATGGCAGGACAGACACAGCATGCGGGGATTTGAGTCACAGTTCTCTTCAGAACAACCAGCTCAGGCGTCCTAAAGCGAGGGCAGGTCTCCAGCCACCAGCTTCCCCTCCACTCTGGGTCTCCCTGCGTGTGGGATCCCCGAGGACACATGCACAGACCCCAGCACGGGGCACTCGTGCTGCACAAGTCCGTCCTGCCACTCGTGCTCACAGAGCTCCACGTGTCCACACAGTAAGGACAGGGACTGACACTCCTGCAGCCAGGTGCCCACCACACAGCCACGGTGTCCCTGGCCATGCACACACACCCCAGTCATGCACGAGCACCCTGACACGCAGGACTGTGTCCCTGGCCACGCACACACACCCCAGTCATGCAGGAGCACCTGGACATGCAAAATTGTGTCCCTAACCATGCGCACACGCCCCACCCATGCAGGAGAACCCTGACATGCAGGACTGTCCCTATCCATGCACACACACCCCAGCTGTGCAGGAGTACCTGGACATGCAGGACTGTCCCTGGCCATGCACACAGATCCCAGTCATGCAGGAGCACCCTGACATGCAGATCTGTGTCCCTACCCATGCAGACACGCCCCACCCGTGCAGGAGCACCCTGACATGCAGATCTGTGTCCCTGGCCATGCACACACGCCCCACCCGTGCAGGAGCACCCTGACATGCAGGACCGTGTCCCCTGTGCGGGTCAGGCAGCCACAGCTCTCCCCATGCAGACACAGGATGACACAGACACGAACCACGGGCCATTCCCTGGTGGCACCACGGTCCCACCACGGCTCCCATGCACGGGCAGGACACGTGCCCAGGCGTCCCCCGCTCTCATGCTGGGACCCCCAGCTCTGGCCGTGCCCCAGGCCCGCCCGGCACGTGCCCACTCCCCCGCGTGCAGCCGGGGCCCTGCTCCCCTCCCTTACATTTCACCGTGATCTGCGCCACAGCCTCGATGACTCCCAGGCTGGACATGGCCACGCAGGTGTAGTTGGCCGAGTCCTTGACGTCCGTGAGCTCCAGGACGTTCCTGCCCACGGGCATGTCGTCCTCGGGCGTCAGGTCCTCCGCTCCCTGCATCCACTTCACGTAGGGCATGGGGGACCCCACGGCCACGCAGGTGATGTTGACGTTGCCCCCGGGCATGATTTCATGGCTGACAGGGAGGATGGAGAAGCGAGGGGCCACACGGCGAACTGTGGACGAGACGCACAGAGGTAACAAAAAAAACAAAACAGAAAACCAAACCAAAACAAACGAACGAACAAAAAAACAAAGAGGAAAAAAACCAAAACAAAACAAAAAAAAAGGAAAGAAAAAGAAAGGAGAAAAAGAAAAAAGAATAAAAGGTAATTTAAATATAGATGGGGTTTGTCATCGTTTATTTTCTTCCTTCATTAAAAACAAAACAAAAAAGCAAAGAAATTAAAAAATCAAAAACCAAAAACCAAAAAAAGAAACTCCAAATAAATTTGTACTTCACAAACAATATATAGAATATAGACATAAAAGCGGTATTTCATAGCAACAGGGTTCCATTGATCAAGATTAGACCCATCACAGCACAGATAAATACACAAAAATTTATTAGCAATTTCTCATCTTTACTGGCAAGAGCTGGCATGGCGAGCGCCCAAACTTCTCCTCGGCGGCCGCTGGGGCCCCCAGCTCCCCGCTCCACACCCCGGGAACCTGCTCCTCCCTCTCCCAGCGGGGTCTGAGTCCGGGCCCCCTTCTCCCAGGGGCAGCCACCACCCCCCGGCGTGGCCCAGGCGCCCCCTCCGCGGAGGGGCCCTCTCCCACCCGGGGTGCTGCACAGGTGGGGCGGGGGGCCGGGAGAAGGTTGGGATGGAGATGGAAACTTCTCAACGTTTTGCCTTGTTGGACCCAGAGAATCCAACAAAGAGAGAAGTATCACATCCCCAAATTCCAGACCTCCACTTGAGAAGTGAAAGGCAAAAGGATAAACGAGGGAGGAGAGGGAGTCCCCGGAGTGGGACAGAATTTAGTTGGTGTCTGCGTGTGAGAAGCGTCCAGGGGAACACAGCCCCCCTGGAGCGAGAGAGAGTGTGGAAAAGATGAGAAACTCTAATGAAATTTTTGTGGTTTTCGGGTATAGAAACCCTAACGAAGCCTCTTTAAGATCTGACACGGTTCCATCGATAGATGCAGCTCTCAGAGTCACAAACATCATGCAAAATAGGTAAAAAAGAGAGAGAGAGAGAGAAAGAGAGAAAGAGAGAGGAAAATGCAGAGAAATATAATTTCTGGGCGGCAGCAAATGCCCACATGGATACTGGATAGAAAGTGAGCGACAGAGAAAGGAAGGAAGACCAGGAGAAGGAGAACAAGAGGGGAAGGGAGAAAGAAGAGAGAGAGAGGGAGGGGAGGGGGAAACCCACTTTAATGCTGCATACTTTTTCTAGCTGATGTGACTCAATGTGGTGGCTCACATTGTCACATCTCAGCCCTGGCGGAATAATAAATAGAATAGAATTAATAAGAAAAACAAGGTAATGAAACTTTTAACGTTGAGAAAACAGTGACATGTTCTGTGCATCTCCTTAGCAGAGAGGTGGATGCAGCTTCCAGACCTTACACAGGAAGAACATGGACGCAAAGGGGAGGCTGTGGTTTCCTTGGCTCCATTTTCTGAGCTCCCTGGGCTGGCTGGAGGGATGGTGGGGGCCCTTCCTTGGGGGGCAAGCAGGGGAAGGGACAAAGGAGAACGTGTGTGGATCGGAGAGGGCCGAGGGAGGGGGCTGAGGACAGGGTCTCATCCCACAACAAAGACAAAAGGCTACACGACCCGGCGAAAATGCAGGAACTGCAGCAGCTGGAGGGGTGCAGGAGTGCAGGATTCCTCCAGCTTCAGGGACAGCCATGCAGGAACTGCCACAGGCAGGGTGGGCGAGGGGGCAGGGGGGTCCAGAGTGCTGGGGGGCTGAGAACTGCCTGTTCCTGCAGTCTGTTCCCAGGTAACCTCTGCACAACCTCTCCAAAGCTTGGCGGCATCGCCTCATGCCAAAGCAAAGCACAGCACAGCAGAGCTGAGCCTGCCATTGTCCCTCCCAGTGCCTTCAGACGTCCCCTGGAACTGTCTTGGGGCTTGCTAGGATTTATCTTCCAGCTTGGTGGATCTTTTCCAAGGGGAAGGGCCCTGCCAGGAGAGAAAGAGGCTGTTTGCTGTTCAGCGGGGCCTTGGCAAGCAAAAGCCAACTGCAGCCCCTGCGTCATCCTGCAAGGTGACGAGGGACGCCGTCACAGCAAGGTCTGCTCTCCCCATCGGGCCGTCAGACCCTCCTCAGTGGGAACCAGGAGCCAGGAACCAGCACTGGGAGGCAAGGAGGAGAAGACTTCCAGATTGGCGGCATTAGGAGCTCCGAGGTGGCAAAGGGGAATTCCTGCATGCACGGATCTGCAGAGAGAACGGGGAGCATGCCCTCAGCTGGGAGAAGGATGGGGATGTGGAGGGAGGGGCTGCAAACTCACCTGGACACTGACACTAGAAGATGATTTTCTACCTGCAGAAAGGTGCAGAGGGGTACCACGGTGTTTGTTCCACCTCAGGCACCAGCATTGGCTCAAAGGATCAGGCAACCTGCTCCTCGCTCCCTGCTGCCACTATGGAGAACACTCAGCCCTAGCCACGAGGGTACATCCCTGCCTCCTGCTCCATCCTGCCTCCCACTGCTTCCAGAGGTACCACACTTCAGAAAATGGAGCCAGGTGGAAACCACACCTGTCACAGTCTGAGACAAGATGGAGAGAACTCGGAAAGAAACAAGTGGGGTCAACATGCAGACAGATCTGGGGTGGGGATGACTCTTCTGAGGGGGGGCTGGTATGTGACCTTCTGGAGAGGGGAGGCAAGGTGGGAAAGGTGAGGAGGAATGGGGAGACACATCCGGACAAGATCCGGTCAGCAAACAGCATCAACAGCAACAAACAACGGCAGGTGGGATGCAAACACTGAGTTGTCATGGGAACAGAACAAGACAATTAATCCAAACCGAAGCTAATCGCAAAGAAATGAAACCCAACTGAAAGAGAAAGGGAAAAAAAAAAACCAACAAAGAAAAGAAAAGAAAAAAGAAAGAACAAACCAGAATTTAATAACTGAAAAGCATCATCTGATGTAGGGCGGAGTGCTGAGAATCGGAGTCTGAAGGGAACCGACTGTTCCTGGCTGTGGTTTGGGCAGGGAAGGAGAAATCCACTCACAAAACACAAGCTCAGGGGCTGCGCAGAGCACGTTCCCAAAAACGCGCAGAGCAGCCCTGCCCTCCTCCTGACAGCTCCCAGGGGTGCGGGTCAGCCCTGGGGTCTCAGGGATCCTTCCTTTGGGCTGGTTCAATGGCATTGGTCAACCTCCAAGGGAAACACCCAGGACCCTTCCACAAGGAGGGAGAATTTGGATTAGGGCTGATACGAGCCCAAAACAGGCAGCAGCACTTGGTGCATCCTGGTTTAAAAAAAACTAGACTCTCCTGTGTGCACAGATATACCAACATCCACACACCGACCTAGGACGGGAAAAGAACTCCAGTTAAATGTTGGGGACCTCAGAGAGTCCCCCGGATCCAGCCCTGCGATGGCTCCTGGCTGTGACAACCACAACAGGTACAGGGTTCCTCTCTGGCTCCCCAGAGCCATCAGGCTGCTGTTTATTTTAATTGCTACAACATTTGCATTTGTCTGGAGATGGGGAATTTGTCAAGCTGAGAATCTCTGGGTCAGCCTTTAGGTCAGGACCCAGGAGGAGGAGAGCCGTGGTGGAAAGGAAGCTGGAGATGGAATCAAGACCAATTTCAGCTGAAGGAGGGGAATTTTACAAGAGAAAAAAACGGGTGAAAAGATTCCTTCCATTTTTGCGATGCAACACTTTCAGAGGATCAGGAAGAACAAAACTCCCCCTCCGGAAAGGAAACACTGGGATGGGGCAGTCAGGGCTCTGCTTTACAGACACTTGTCTAATAATGCTTTTCCCAGTTTCTGGTGGAAGAAGGACCTTCCCTGAGTTCCAGGGGTGTTTGGTTTCCAGGACAGCTTTGCCAGACCCTGCATGCGTACACGGATGTGCATGCTCCGTGTGCAACAGCTCCCCACAGACACACACAAGCAGGCACACACAAACAGACATTGTCCATGGCCAAAAAACTCTCAGGAGCTTTTTTTCAAACAAGGATACAGCTTGTTATGGACAGAACCAGATTCCAGGACTGGAGCTGGATGTTTGGGATGCAATCAAATTATTTCAATGCAGACAAGCCATTTCAGAGGCACAGGAAAATTTCTTAAGTGCAGTTAGTTATGAGTCTGTTTAATTGTTGGATACACATTTCACACTGCAAATCTGCACCCCAAATTGTGCTCTTTTTTGGAAGCAGAACAGATCCATAACTTTTCACACCCTTGGGAAGCCAATTGGTTTTGTTGTTGCTCACGGGGGCAGAGGTTGACCCAGTTTGTGTTCTGTGAGTGGCATTTTTGGCTTTTTTGGTCCCAATCAGCACGGCTCAGGTTCCCCACCACCACTCGGGGTCCACAATGTGAGAGTTGTTTTTGCCAGATTTACAGACCTGATGGGGAGAGACACTGGGAGATCCAGGGTTGACTTTTGCAACACCAGAATCCTTCCTTAAAATGTGTTCCCATGATGCTGCTGATGAGAGAAACCCGAGGACCAACCAGTTTGTGCTGAGGAACCCCACCACCTGCTCCTTTAAAGCCCCTTCCAGATCATCTCAGAGAGAAAACATGTGGGAGGAGGAGCGAGGTGGGGAAAGGAGAATGTCCTGGACAAGAACATGTCACTTCAAACCCCGATTCACATTAAACCAACTCAAAGGGAAACGCATCTTATACCTTAAAGAAGAAATTAATTGAAAAAGGAAACAAAAGAAAGTGAGGTGACTGGTTGAAAGCACCAAACAAAACCAAATGGTATTAAACATTTTGACACTCAGCAAGCTGCTGCTCCAAATGAGGTGAGAAGGCGGACATTATTGGCCATTTTGGGGAGACAGGAGTCATTCCGTCTTGCTCCAAAATGAGGAGGGGTAGGGGAAAGGGTGCCAAAATAATGTGCAGCCTCTACATTATTAGTGAAGCTTAGATTACACCTGTCCTGCCCTCCCAAAAGTGGTCTGTCCCTGCCCCTGCGTGTCCGTGCAGCCGCCTCTGCCTCCTCCCTGCCCCGTTCCAATTCCAGGCTCATCCCCTGGGGCGAGACCTCGGTGGGCTTTGGATTTCCGACCTCTGCCCCTCCGCAGCACGAGAAGCTTCCTTCCTCCTGCCCATCTCCTTCCTCATTTCCTTCACGGTAAATAAAATAAATGCATAAATAGGCAGATAAATAAAGAATGAGACCAAGGTTTGGGTTTGGTCTGGAGGAAATCCATTACCTTCCCAATAATTGTTACTTTTCACTTAAAAAAACACATTAGCTGAGCGACAGGCTGGCTGAACATCTCTGGTCTTTTGCAATTTTCTTTTTCTGTTGTTTTTTACAGGATTGAACAGAAAATAATCAGAATCCAATTGTTTTTCAAGCAGCTCTGTAATTTTAAACACAGACTTGACTGGTTTAGTTTGTGTTATTTTAATTTGACAAGGTGTAATCTAATTTTTTCCCCTAAAACAAAGAGAACAGCGATGCAAAAGGTGTAAGAGACACAGGCAGGCAGAGATTTTGAGATCAGTACAGCACAGTGTTCCTGCAAAGTGCCCTCTATAGAGAGATAGTCATGTATATACATAGATATATACACAGTTTGGATTTTTTTTTGTTTTTTTTTTTTTTTGGGGGGGTGGCTTTTTGTATCCATTTCCATTTCCTGATACCCTTGAGAAATCCTTCTGCAGAAACACAGTGAAGTTTTTGTTTGCTTTGTTTGGTTTGGAACTAGAATTTCAGAGCTGAGGACACCCCAAACATGGACAGGGCGCTCCCCCACCCACAGAAGTGCTAAAATGACCTTTAAAAATCATCCCAGAACTCTCCATCCCTCAATTTTAGCATCTGGAAAGTGGGCACTGCAGAGGCAGCTGCACAACCCAGTGGTGGTTCTGCCTCCCTCCTTCTCCATTAAAGAATTTATCAATCTAGTCTAAGAAAGGTATTAAAATTCCTACACTTTAAAATACCAATGACTGTTTTGACCTTGTGGCTATTTGTTAAAGCTCTAGTGCATGTGGAGTTATTTCCTTCAACCTCTAAATGGGGACTGAAAGGGAAAAGCTCAGCAAGGTTCCACCTGGAACCAACCAGCAGCTCCGGTCTGATGGTCAAATTACTCATGTGCCAAACTTAACCCAGGCTACAGGCTAAATTATTGCTTAGATTAGTCACATTTTAATTTATTTTGAAGCTTTATTTCCTGAGGTGCTCGGCACACTATCTCTGCCCTTTCTGCGGGTTTTATTTTAATTGATTTCCACTAGTTCAGCTCTTACATGGATTGCCCTGGCCTGGTTTCAGCTTTGGTCTCTCAGTGAGCTGAGGTTTTCCAGAGAGCCTTGGGAGTTGCTGGGAATGTTCTCAGCAGGGCCTGGGCTGCAGAGCCTGGCTGGGGGTGACAGAGCTGGTGCTGATGGTGACACCCAGCAAAGGCAGGGCCCGAGCAGGCACTGGGCTGCTTTAAATGCCTGCTGAGCCATTTACAGCTCCCTGGGCTGGAAAAGAGCAGAGCCACAAGAAGCTGGAGCAGAGAGCAGGAAGGATTATCCTTGCAGCATCCCAACTGCTGCCTTTTGTACCTCCCAACAGGGCCCCACTGTGTGAAAAAGGAGAAAATTCTTAATTCTGCTGAATTCGACCACGACAATGTCGGTAGCAGCAGCAGCTCGGCGGGCGCGGGGGATCTGGAGCACTGCCCACACAGCTCATCCCTCCTTCCCCCTGGGACACGCAGGAGCACGTCCCAGGGAGGCCCTGACTCACAGCAGCCGCATTTTGGGATCAGATCAGGGCAGTGCAGGTGGCTGCCGGCAGCTTCCCAAACTAAGATGGGAGCTGCAAAGTGCTCCATTTCCAGGGGGCAAACCAGCTCTGGCCACAGGTCCTGGCAGAGGGGACACAGGTCCTGGCTGAGGGGACACAGGTCCTGGCTGAGGGGACACAGGTCGTCCTGGCTGAGGGGACACAGGTCCTGGCAGAGGGGACATGTGCCCTCTCTGGGGTAATGGCTGAGCCCCCCACGTGGTCCCTGACCACAGACAAAAACACCACAGAGTGCTCTGGGCTGGAAGGGACCTTAAATCCCATCCCGTGCCACCCCTGCCATGGCAGGGACACCTCCCATTGTCCCAGGCTGCTCCAAGCCCTGCCCAGCCTGGCCCTGGGCACTCCCAGGGATCCGGGGACAGCCTCTCAAACACCATCGTGGGCAGACAGCTCCTCATTTGCAGGATTTTGAATTCATCCTTTAATCACTATGGGCCACAAGTGTGACGGCATTTGTGTCCCTAGGGATGCAGAGAAGCATCCAAGGAGACTTTTGAAAGCCAGGTGAGCTGTGTGGCCCCCACAAAAACCAGGATTCCCACCGAGGTGCTGACTTGCCCCTAGAACTGCATCTGTCTTTTCACTGGCCACAGGTGAACCTTGGACAGGTGGCTCAGCCTGAACTGCCACACACCTGGGCTGGTGGCAGAGGTGCCCTCACTTTTGTGGTCTCCAGAAAGAAGCTTCTGCCTCTGACCTTGGGCATCCCCTGTTAGCACTCTGTTATTTTGGACCATGGCATGATCTGACCTATAAAAACACGAGGCAAACCCTTCACCAATCATTTCAAGACCATGCCTGTGGTTTGGGTTGGAAGGGCCTTAAAGCCCATCGTGTTCTCACACGACACCTTCCACCAGACCGGGTTGCTCAGAGACAGTGACTTTAGCAAACCACACGACCTCTCCTAGCCAGGTATCAAGTCTCTGTTTCCTCACCCAGTGTCATTCCAGCCTATCATGATTTCATCCCATTTAGCTTTAGCTTATCGTTTGGAGGTATCATTATCATTACTATTGTTTTTACTGGCTCTTAAGGAAGAATTTAATCTTCAAGCCTTCTCAGATCACGAGATTCTTAGCAGCAGCAGTGCAGTTTGGCCATGTTAGAAATACTTTATAAACGAGAAAGTAAACAAATAAAAAATAATGGTGTATAAATCCCTTTTTAATTGCACCTAAGTCCTGAAACTCAAACTCCTAGTCATGAAGGAAAATCCTGTAATTAGGAGTGATTATCACCTTTTAGTCCTAGGCAGGGGGGAGGTGGGATGGGAAAACCTCATTTCAAATGCTATTCCTTTTTTTTTCTAATAGAAAAAGGTTTTTTAAGAGCCTCGGGACTGGGGGATGTTTTTTGGCTGTCGTTAGCATCCAAGTCAGAAGAGCCACAGCTGGTCTCTTCCCAGAGAATTATCAAGAGCGCAGCATTGGGGAGTGGTACCCTGGTACCTACGGGGAGCGGGGAGACTCGGAAGGGGAGGGGAGAATACCAGCACTGAGGGTCCGAGCACTGAAATCTCAGCATTTTAAGAAAAAAGAGAAGGACAGACAGAGAGAAAGAGAGAGAGAGAGAGAAAGAGAGAGACAGATAACTGTGTCAATACTGCACTGGATTTCTCAAAAATCACACAGCTTTAATACCTGTGCCCTAGGAAAGCCACTCCTTTGGTAGCTGATCGAGAGGTGAGGACTGAGGGGCAGAGGGAAAGGCATTCCCAGGGAAAGGGCTGGCATTCAGTTCTGCACAGGGAAGCACCAAGCACCACTGGCACCACTGACACACTGCACACCCCCTGTTCACTCTCCCATGCGCCTCACCCGCTCGGGATGCGCACATGGGAGGCAACAGGAGCTTCCGGGGGAAAAACAGGGAGATGAGAAGAGGGAAAAGAGGCATTTTCAGCTCCAATGTCACGGGCCAGATTGCTGGCTGCTGTCTGCAATAGCTGCAGCTGCCAGATGTGCCCAGCACTGTTCAGTGCCCGCACAGCCGCACTTCTCCTCCCAGGCCCCTTCAGGGAGGGGGCTCTGCCCTGGCTGTGCCGGCGGGGTCTGCAGGCGCCGGCAGCAAAGGGTCAGTGCCAGGGAGGCAGCGGGACGATGGGGACAGGAGCCAGGAGGCCGCTGCCCCCCCCAGCACTCCCGGGACGAGGCGTCACCTCCTCCGGGGGATTCTGCCAGGCTCTGCCCGGAGCGGGGGCACGGCCTGGCCACGGGCTCTCCGTGCACTCGTGGGTGCTCCAGGAGAGAGCAGCGAGGGATTCGGGAGCAGCAGGAAGCTCTGTCCGTGCCACGCTGGGCCGACAGCCCCGGCTGCGGGTGTTAACGGAGGGAACTGGGCAGTGACCAGCGAGAGAGCTCCCACGGGAGCTCCAAGGGCTTTTCTTTGTGCGCACGAGGTGGAACAAGAGCCACACCTCAAGGAATAAATAAGCAATAACGTGACCCAGGGTCTGCTCTAACTCTTGGAATGACCCCCGGGGTTCTCACCATCTTTTCCACTTCCCAGATCCCTCCCTCCCCCAAAACAAAGGCTTGTCCCAAACAGCAGGGCTTCCATGGACAGGCGTTAGAGCTGTGTGACTCCTTTCCTCCTGGGGGCATTGAGGAGTTCAGTTACCACCGGGTGGGCAGGAACACTGGCTTCTCACAATGCGTTTGGAATAAACTACAGCACAGCATAACCAATCAAAACAGAAACAGGAAATCAAGAGAAAGCAAAAAACCCAACAGAACCAAAAATTTGGAACGTAAGAGTAAATCCACTTGAAAGAAACCAGAATTGTATAACGAAAAGAAACTATACATATTTATATATCGAAAAAATAATTCATAATTAATTTAAAAAGTGGCATGCAAAGAAGATTGTTACATTCTCCTATCATGCATCAGGCCCAATGTCCAAACGGCAAGGTAACCATGACGACAAAAAAGTGCAAGAACTCAGCAACATTACCAAAGGATGCATAGAGAGGCCCACAATGCAACTCAACTCATCTCCGTGAGACCCGGGAACGCGCGGGTCTCGCTCATCTTAAAGATTTCTTGCTTTTTCTCTTTTCATTTTTTAAATTTTTTTTTCATTTTTTTTTTCTCTTACGAATGTAAAAATGTGGGTAAAGAAAGTAAAAAAGAAAAAAACCACACCAACCTTCTCGTAGCTCTGAGGGATGTTAAGGGGGTTTGATGCGGAACACAATGACATGAGGAGAAGAGAAAAATAGGGGAAACACAGAGAGAGTAAAAAAAGGCCTTCTCAAGGCTGTCAGCTGCAAATTGATTGATTTTTTTTTTCTCTTAACCAAAATAAAAAGAAAGGAAAAAAAAATGAAGATAGTAACGACCCTCTTTCCTGCCTTCCTAGCGCTCCCCCTCCCATCCCCCTGAGCCCAAGCGCGCTCCGCAGGGAGGCCAGGCTGGGAGCAATCCTGGCGCAGAATCAGCCCCGCAGGGGCGCTGACCCCAGGCAGGATTCTCCCTGCCTGCAGTCCTGGTGCCCCTCGGAGAAGGGGAGCGGAGCCCGCCCGGGCAGAGCCCCAGGGAGCAGCCCCGGCCGGGGCCCCGCTGCCCGCGCTCCCCCCAGCCCCACACCCAGCCCTGCTCACTCTGACTCCACCACGGGACTGAATAAGGAGAAAAGAAATAATTAGAAGAAGGAAAAGAAAAGCAAAACCAAACCAAACCATTTCCTTGCAATGTTCAAACTTACAACTCCTATCCCAGGTGGTCTATAGAGACAAGCATGTTATGGGAGAAACAAGTCAATTGGAAACACAAGAGTGCTCGAGACTCTCTCAAAACAAAAAACGGGAAGAAAAATGTGCATGAACTCTCCCTCCCACCAAAGCAAATCCATTTCAGAAATTTTTACCTTTCCACAATATTAACAGACAAGAAACAAGGAATTAAACAGCATGGAAAACACCCAGAGCACAGGCGGAGCTGGCAGCCGCTGCTCCCTGCACTCTCGGCAGGTGAGCGCTGCCTTGCAGGCAGGCCCAGGTACACCGGGGCTAACCGGGGCAGGAACGGGGCCGTCACCTGCAGCCCTCTCATCCAGGTGTGGAGACAACTCCGTGTTACAGCCTTTGTCTCCCGGGCAGTTTCCGAGTGGCCAGAAAATGGAGGAAATTTACAAACAAGACAATAATGAAAAATCCCCACATTTTTCCTGTTTCTTTTCTTTTTAGGTTTTTTTAAAAAAAGAACCCAGACCATTCCAGCTAAGCTGTCTGCAATGGATTCAGCCCTGAATTAGTATCAGATCCAGATTTACGTTCCCAAAAGCGGAATTTTGGGGCCCAGGCGACAGGGCAAATTTCAAACGCAATTTTCCAGCTGGCCACAAAAGGCTATTTAAAAATTTAGCTTGGAAACATTAAATTATTAAAAGCCTTCTCTCCATGTGCATGTGATTTAGTGAGCGTGAGACACGAGAGAGAGAGAAAGAGAGAGAGAAAGGAGTGCACACAAGAGCATGGCTCTGCATTGGACTGCAGATTAACGTAAGTGTAGGTGGGAGGCGCCTCCTCTGTCGATGGGATGGAAATGGGAACAGTTTGCTGGGATGTAACTTTTCTTTTTTCCTCCCAACGGTATTTTTCCCTTTTTTTTTTTTTTTTTTTAAACTGAGAAGGACCAGCCCTGCTCTCTCATTACCAAAAGGGCTTCTGCTGTGGAAAGATGTTAAACCAAAGCTACACACAAAATATTACAGGTCAGAGATTAAAATGAGAGAAAGTGGAGAGGCTGTTGGCCACGGGGTGGGAGACATGACGGGGCATGGAGCAGAAGCCCGTCCCCTGCCCTTGTTCCCCAGCTGCGGGGCGAAGGGGGCTGCCACTGGGGCAGGGAGGGCTGCTGGCATCCCCAGCTCGGTGCCCAAGGAACCAGGGACAGATCAGAGGGAAAAGCAGCTGGGACTGAGGGCAGCAGGGACGATGCCCCCTCCTGCTGCGGTCTGGGGGATGCAGGGACAGAGCTCCGTGCAGGGGCTGAGAGGGTCCTCCCCTCCTCTCACACCCACAGCAGCAGGAGGAACCACCCCGCTCCCAGGGAGCAGAAAGGGGAACTCTAGAGCAGGGATCCTGCGGGATAAAGGGGAACTCTAGAGCAGGGATCCTGCGGGATAAAGGGGAACTCTAGAGCAGGGATCCTGCGGGATAAAGGGGAACTCTAGAGCAGGGATCCTGCGGGATAAAGGGGAACTCTGCAGCAGGGATCCTGCGGGATAAAGGGGAACTCTAAAGCAGGGATCCTGCGGGATAAAGGGGAAGTCTGCCTCTCTGCAGCCAGAGGGATTCACGCCCCGATGGGCTCCGCGGGCTGAGCCCCGCAGATTTTGGGGTGCACCCTCCCGGTCCCGCTCGGCCGTGGGTGAGCCAGCCCTGCTGGGCTCTGGGGGCTGCAGCGGGGACCCTGCTGGGGAAGGAGGGAGCCGAGAGAGCGCTGGGGCCGGGCCGGGCTCTGGAGGAGGGTCCGGGAGGAGGGCGAGTGCCAGTGAGCCGCTGTGCTCCCTACCTCTCACGTAAAGGTTAGCGGGGGACGAGTAGCGCACCCCGGCGCTGTTGCTGGCCACGCACTCGTACTTGCCCTGGTCCGTCTCCTCGCTGCTCTCGATCTGCAGCCCACCTGTGAGGGGAAGAGATGGCAGCACAGACACACCGTCACCGCTCTGCGGGCAGGCAGGAGCCCCGGGGGTCCCTGGTTCCACCCCGGGGGTCCCTGGTTCCACCCCGGGGGTCCCTGGTTCCCCCCCGGGGGTCCCTGGTTTCCCCCCCGGGGTCCCTGGGTCCCCCCCCGGGGTCTCTGCGTGCCCA